>NW_005087564.1:19174737-19184741 GCF_000331425.1 Pseudopodoces humilis | reverse complement strand
ATATAAATATAAATATAAATATAAATATAAATATAAATATAAATATAAATATAAATATAAATATAAATTTTTTTCAAATACAATTATATATTATATATATTATATATATTATATATATCATTATATATATTATATTATATGTATGGTATAATTATAATTTTATATATATTTAAATATAAATTTATGTATTTTTATACCTATAAATATATATTCATATATACATTATAATGATATATAATTTTATTTATGTAAATATAGAATATATAGAAATATTTTACCTAATATGTAATACATAAATATATTCACATATATTTATATTTTTTGTTTATATTTTATATATGCACATATATATTTTAATATATTTATATATTATTATAATGTGCATATATGTATACATTATATAAAGTATATATAGTATATACAATATAATATATAATATATAATATATAATATATATCTGATGTGTATTATAAAATATATCTATAACTTATATTTTATATATATGTATGTATATACATATATTTATAATAAATATAAATGTGTATTTTCTATTACTCATATCGATATATGTATAAAAATATATATATATTTATCTATTTATTATATATACATTATACAAATTTATTATCTATATTTTTATATATATAAATTTATTATCTATTTATCTATATATATCTATATATCCATATATATCTATAAATCTATATATAATCTATATATCTATATATATCTATATATAGATATATAGATATATATAGATATATAGGTAAATAGGTATATAGATATAGATATAGATAGAAATAAAACAGATATATGATAGATCTATTTTATAAATATAAAATATATATTTATATATAAATATAAAATATATATAAATAGAAAATATAAAATATATATAAATAGAAAATATATATTATATATAAATAGAAAATATATATAGAAAATATATTATTTTATATAAATACAAAATATCTATAAATAGAAAATATATATTTTATATAAATACAAAATACATATTTATATATAAATATAAAATAGATATAAATAGAAAATACATATTTTATATAAATATATAATATATATAAATATAAAATATATATTTAAACTGCCAGGAATTTCCTTGCTCCTTTGGACTCCTCAGCAAAATGCCACCTTCCACCATCCCCGGCTGCTCCAGCCTTTCCTTGGACAACCCCAGGGATTCCAGAGATCCCAGAAATCCAAACCCAGACCCCAAAACTTTTCCCTCCGAGCGACACAAACCCTGTGACGAAAACAAAAACCCAGGAACCCCAAACGAATTCCACATTCAATGTTTATTTCTTTGCCGTACAAATAGAAACGCGTGCCCCCCAAACCTCGCCTCAAAAGTTCCACGCGGATCCTTGGTTTGTTTTTTTTCTGTAAAAACAAAACCAAACAAAAACCAAAAAAAAAAAACCCCAAAAAAACCCCCCACGGAACATTCGTTCATCCTGACGGTTCCAAAGGAACGGAGGCTCCGGGAGCCTTGTCCCAACATTTCCCCGTCGGAGCATCCGCCGCTTCTCCCAAAGTTCTCCGGCCACGACGTTCCCGTACAATCGCTCGCTCATCAAGAGCTGGATGAAGAGGAGAATTATTGATTTCATTGTAAAAATCAAGTTTTTAACAAGAGATTCGTTAATTTCTTTTTTTATTTTATTCCCCCCCCCCCCCATACCCAAAGGAGTAAAAACCCATGAAAAAAAATCCTCGAGTCCGATTCGGGGGAGGCACAGATTCCAACGCTTCTTGGAAAATCCGGGTTCAAGGAAGACTCTCTTTGGCGGCAGACGGCTCCGTTGGGAAGATTCGGAATCCACGAGTGCAGCCGGACAGACTTTGAGCCAAACAAACAAACAAAAAAAAACCCAACAAAAACAACAAAAAAGGTGCGTGTTGAGCGTCGAAACGACGGAGAAAAACCCGAGTTAAAAGCGGTTTTGAAATGTTGGGACACACACAAACACAAATTCCCTACCCAGTTTCTAGGGATCCATGCATGATGTTTGGATAGGAGCGACGGAAGAGCGGAAAAAGAAACGATGATTCCGGTTATTCGCGGTCGGCACCGAAGTTTTTTGCGTTTTTATTTTTTGGTTTTTGGGGTTTATTTTTTTTTTTTTTGTCCGTAGGTGATTCAAAACTTACTGGAGCAGCGGGAATCAAGAGCTCGCTAACGGAATTCAACCCCTGGCAGCTGAATTTCCACCTGGATTTCCTAACGGAGCATCCCTCGCGTCTGCAGCTGTTGGGAATCGCTGCTCAAAAGGGAATTTTGGATGGAAACGGGGATTTTAAAACGTTACCGCCGTCCTCAGCGCCGGCTGAAGGGCGTGAAAGCACGGCGAGGTACGAGAGAACCCTAACCCGACCGACGCACAATTCCCGGGTTTTCTTCTCCCGCCTCACGGTCAGGAGTCGGAAATCCCATCTCGCCAATCGCGCCGGGCGCGAAAACGTCCGGCGGGATTCACCTGGGGGATTCTTCTCGTGTTGTTTAGAAAACAAAAGAGCTAACGAAGGGATTCCTTTAATTAAAATAAAATAAAAAAGAAAGGGACCAAAATCTCAACCATCGGGTTCAGCCAGAGGACAACGACGTGGCTTTTCCTGCCCCCGCCCCTCCACCACCTCCACCCGAGAACCGAGGCCGCAGACGGAATCCAGAGGAACCCAAAACCAAAGGGATGGAGAAAAAGGGTTTCATGGACACGGGTGTGTTCTGCTGTCTGCTGTCGTCCCGGGATAGCACCACCACGAAAGGTCGGAGGCGGCCTAGTGGAACTGGACAAACTCCTCCAGAGTTCTGGGGATCTGGTTTTGGTAGCTGATGTTGTAGATCCGCACGGCGCGGGCAGCCAGGCACTTGAGACTCAGCTTCATTTGAGTTTTAAGGAGGATTTCCGACACCCCGGTGGTGCTTTTATCCAGAGGGGTTTTCTTCTGCTTGTTGGTCATGTCCGTGTGGGCGCCGGCCTCCACCAGGCTGATGATGATGGAGTGCAACGTCAAGAAGTCGCTGATGGGCCGGTGGTACTGCACGATGATGTGCAGAGGGCTGTTCCCCTCGTTGTCCACGGCGTTGACGTCGGCGCCGCAGTCCAGCAGGAGCTTGGTGACCAGGGCGTTGGGGAAGCTGCAGACGTCGTTGGTGTGGAAGTCGTCCACGGGCGTGCCGGAGTTGACGGCGTGGTGCAGCAGGCTGGAGCCGTCGCGCGTGCGCGGGTCCAGGTGGATCAGGTTGTAGATCTGCTTGTTGATGCGGGACTGGTCCTCCTCGCTGCACTGCGTCTTGGTGGAGATGCACACCAGGTAGAGGAAGGTGAAGATGTTGCACTCGTAGTTGTCCGTGGCCGTGTGGATGTCGGCGTCCGGGGTGGTTTTGATGCGCGCCATGCCCTGCTCGATCTCCAGCACGCTGCAGCGCAGGACGCTCTCGATGTCCTTGGCCTTCACGGGCTCGTTCAGGTGGATCATCTGCGAGAAGACCTGAGCGAACCTCAGCAGGTCCTTGTGGGTGTTCCTGTTGCCTTTCTGCCGCAGGTGCAGCGCGTGGAGCCACAGCTTGATGCACTGCTCGAACTCCATGTTGTCGGCGTAGACTGCGCCCCGGTAAATGATGGGGTGGGAGACGTCGATATTGTCCGAGCCCAGGATTCTCTCCCGCACTATCAGGCCTTCCATGTGAAGGGCGTCTCTGTCCTGCCTAATGGACTCTAATTCCTGAGGGGTCCTGCATTCCGACCTGTTTCCGTACGCCTCGATCTGGGGGAGCACCTCCTTCTCGATGACGTTCTCGCTGTCGCGGTACCTCTCCAGCATGGCCAAATATAAATAGTGGTAAGTCTTCAAAATGTCGTAGTTCTCCCTGTCGTTGGCAAACGAGGCCCCCAGCAGCTCCAGAGCTTCGATCCTGCTCCTCCTGTCGCAGTCGGCGTGAGCCAGCAGCAGCTCCACCACGTCGGCCTTGCAGCTCTCGGCGGCCACTTTGAGCGGCGTCATGCCGTGCCCGTTGACCATCATGGCCGCCTTCCACTTGACCAGCTCCCTGACGATCTCCAGGTGGCCGGCCTCGGCGGCGAAGTGCAGCGCGGTGGCCCCGCAGTGGGCCTTGGCGTTGGGGTCGGCGTGCTGCTCCAGGAGGTAGCGCACCACGTCCGTGTGGCCCTTGTAGGCCGCGATCATCAGGCAGGTGTTGTCGTACTTGTTTGCGATGCTGATGTTGGCGTTGTTCTCCACCAGGTACTTGACGATGTCCAGCCGGCCATCGAAGCAGGCCGCCCGCAGCGGCGTCGAGTTGGTCACCGTGGTGTGGTTGACGTTGGCGCCGTGGCTCACCAGCAGCTTGACCACCTCGAAGTGGCCGGCCCCGGCCGCGCACCACAGCGCGGTGGCCCCGTCGATGACGAAGCTGAGAAGGGGAAGACGGGGACAGGGAATTAGGTTGACGCTCTTCCGAAAGCTTCCCGCACCCAGCCATCGACGGGGATTTCACAGCCAGCCCGGGATTTCCAGGAACTCGCCGGGACGAGGCCGAGGGAGCGCACGGAGAGTTGGAAGTCAGAGCTCCAAAGGGACCAAAGGGGTTTGGCCACCTCCAAGATCCCACTTACAAAACTCCGGCCTCGGTTTAGAGAGGTCTGGGAAGAAGAGCTCTAAAAGGATCCCTTCGGTGCCACCGAGTGACACGTTCCAGACCAAGAGAAACCTTCAAATGGACATTCTGACACAAAAAAACCTCCCAGATTTAATCACCAGGAACAGCCCTGGCTTCAGGATTTCTCCTCACTTCCCCTTTCCCCTCTCCCCAAGCTGCGGATCGAGGTCCCGCGCCCTGAACCATCCAGGCAACAACAGAAGGAACCTCGGGAAGAAAATAAAAAGCTGAAAAAGCAGAAGTTCTGAGCTGGGCTGTTCCACAGATCCGCGTGGCCCTGCAGATAACGGGGAAATGAGGGGACACATCCCCTTTTCTTTAAGCTGTTTTCATTCCCTTAACCCCGCAGGTAAAATAAAGGATTTGTCTTTGCCGTTCCCAGGTTTTTGAAGGATTTAAATGAAGAAACAAACGGGCAGGATTCACACACATCCCCCAAGGCACGTCCCAAACACACAGGAAGGAGAAATATTTCCAAACAGCCCCAAAGTTAAAATCTCCTTAAGATCAGAATTTCACTTTTGTTTTTAATTTTTAATCATTTGGTGAAGCCCTCGTAGCTCCACAGGAACTGTTTGTAAATCCAACACCTCCAGAGGCTCTTTGAGATCCCGGAGAGAATTCCCAGTGGGAAGTTCCTGATTTTGGATGCAATCCCACGAAAATATTTCTGTCTCGAAGCAGGAGGAGAGGCGGGAGGGGGGATTTTTTACCCACTCAAGGGGATTTTTTTGGCGTTTCGGGGTTCCAAGTGGAAAGCCCAGAGGAGAGGAGCTGCTGAGCCACCTTATCCAACAATCCTCGGGAATCACGTGGGCTCTGCTCCTCTCTCTGCATCCACTGTGCCTCCGACAGCTCCTCCTTCCATCCGTGCCAGGCACAGCCTCTGGAAAACACATCCCCACCCCAGCCAGGCACAAATCCAGCATGTGCTGCCGGTCAGGGGGCCCTTCCTCCAGGAATTCTCACCCCAGGAATTCTCAACCTGCTCTCAAACGGGAGGAAAAAACCCCAAAAGCCAAAGGTCAGGAAGGGAAAAGGAAGGAATTAAAATCCAACCAGGGAAGTGGTTTGTGAAAACCGAGTCACCTGCAGCGGCAAAAACGTCCCAGGAAAGGGCATTCTGGCCCAGCAGAAGCTCCCTGGGCTCTGAATATTGTCCTGTCCACACAGGGAATTCCTAAATGGAAAATTTATGGCTCTGAAAGCATCAGGTGGGACCCAAAACCCACGTGGTGTTTAGGTGGGGATGTCTTGAATTCATTCCCAAGCCTGGCAGCCTCCCCTGTGGGCCCGGGAAAACGGGAGAGCAGATCTGACTTCCCAAAAAAATCCTGGAAATGTTTTCAAACAAATCCTGGAAGCTCTGCAGAGGGCAGGGAAGTGATCACAGATGGCAGGACAGCCTTGGAAGGGACCCACGAGGGCCATCAAATCCCAGAACGCTGAGCTGGATGGGGCCTACCAGGGCCACCAGGTCATGGAACAGCCTGAGGTGGGACCACGAGGACATCGAGTGACAGAAAACTGAGCTGAGAACCACCAAGACACAGAATAATCAGAGCTGGGACCGCAAGGACCACCAATCACAGAATCCTGAAGTTATCCACAAGGCGCACCAGGACACGGAACAGCCTGAGTTGAAGAGAGCCACAAGCACCATCAGGTCACAAAACCCTGAGCTACAAGGACACTGCGAGGGCCACCAGGTCATGGAACAGCTTGAGGTGGGACCACAAGGACCACCAGGTCATGGAACAGCCTGAGGTGGGACCACAAGAGCCAGCAGGTCACAGAACAGCCTGAGGTGGAAGGGCCCACAAGGCCATCAAGTGACATCATCCCGAGCTGGACAGGCCCACAAGGCCCACCAAGAACAGTCCCAATTGACAAGAACCCACAAACACCACCGAGCCACAGAACCCAGAGCTACAAGGACCCCACGAGCACCACCAGCTCCGGGAACACTCAGCTCCGGAGCCAGCCCCAGCAAGGCCCAGAACCGTGCGAGCTGCCGGGGCCCACCAGGCCCTCCCGGCCGCGCTGTCCCTCAGCCCAGGCCGGGCCCCACGTACCCGTCGAAGCGGACGGTGCCGGTTTGCTGCGTGTGGACGCGGTAATGCTCCAGCAGCAGCCGCACCACCTTGGCGTGCCCGTTGCGGGCGGCGATGATGAGCGGCGTGGAGCGCTGCCCTCCGTGCTGGCTCACGTAGCCCAGCAGGTATTTGATGTCGCTCTCGGAGCGGTTCAGCAGCAGCGCGGCCAAGGTGAGCACGCGGCCCTCGCTGGCCGCCTTGTACACGTACCCCGCCAGCCCCTCCATGGCCGCCTCCGCCTCCGCGCGGCCCCGCCGCCCGCAACGGCCCCGCTCGGGCCGGCCCGGCTCTGCCCCGGCCCGCTCCGTCCTGCCGCGGAGCCCCGCGGGGCGCACATGCGGCCGCCCCGGGGCTCGCCGCCCCCCGCGCCGCGCCGGCCCCGGCCCCAGCCCCGGCCCCAGCCCCGGCCCCGGCCCCGGCGGCAGCGCAGCCGCGGCCCCGCAGCCAAGGCGCGGCCCCCCCGCCCGGAGCGCGGGCCCGGCCGGCACCGCCGCGCTCCGCCCCGGAACCGCCGCGCCCGCCCGCCCGCTCAGCGGGGCCGCCCGGCAACAGCGGCCGAGCCAGCCCGTTCCGGGAGCACGGGCGGCGGGCGGGGAAAGCGCTGCAGAGCGGGGGGACCGAGCTCCGCCATCCCGGGATCACCAGCGGGTCTTTGCTCTAAAAGCGTCTCCGAGCGGGGAGGCCGAGCTCGGCTGATCCCGAACGGATCTCGGCTGGAAAAGCGCTTCAGAGCGGGGAGGCCGAGCTCGGCCGTTCCGGGGTCCTGAAGGGGTCTTTGCTCTAAAAGCGCCTCCGAGCGGGGAGGCCGAGCTCAGCCAAACTTCAATGGATCTTTTCTGGAAAAGCGCTCCAGAGCGGGGAGGCCGAGCTCAGCCATTCCAGGATCCTCAATGGATCTTTTCTGGAAAAGTGCTCCAGAGTGTGGAGGCCGAGCTCAGCTGATCCTGAACAGATCGCTGCTGGAAAAGCCCCTCAGAGTGTGGAGGCTGAGCTCGGCCATTCCAAGATCCTGAAGGGATCTTTTCTGGAAAAGCTCCTCAGAGTGTGGAGGCCGAGCTCAGCCGATCCCGAACAGATCTTTTCTGGAAGCGTGGAGGCCAAGACAGTGATGTCTTGAGAGGCTGCCTGGAACAGAGTTAATAAATAAGGAATAAAGTTGGTATTTATTAAAGGCCTTCAAAGGATGCACCTTGGGCAGTACAAGAGCCTGGCTGTGGCTCCACCCGAGATGAGTTTTCACACTTTTATGTTAAATATAATTTAAATATTTTTAATGTTTTATTTTAAATGGACAGGTTTTGGTCCATTTCCACATTGGAGTTAATTGTCCAATTACAGCCTCGGGTTATGAAGTCCCGTCCTCCCAGATTGCTCCATCATTTCGCTGTTGGATTGGGTTGGGTTGGTTGGAATGGATTGGGTTGGGTTGGATTGGGTTGGGTTGATTTGGACAGGATTGGGTTGGGTTAGATTGGTTGGAATGGATTGGGTTGGGTTGGGTTGGATTGGGTTGGGTTGATTTGGGCAGGATTGGGTTGGGTTAGATTGGTTGGAATGGATTGGGTTGGGTTGGCTTGGGTTGGTTGGACTGGGTGGGGGTCAGTTGGACTGGATTGGGTTGGATGGGTTGGATTGGGTGGGGTTGGTTTGGTTGGAATGGATTGGGTTGGGTTGGATTGGGTTGGGTTGGGTTGGTTGGGTTGGGTTGGTTTGGTTGGAATGGATTGGGTTGGTTTGGACTGGGTTGGTTGGACTGGACTGGGTTGGACTGGATAGGTTTGGGTTGGATTGGGTGGGGTTGGTTGGACTGGGTTGGACTGGATTGGTTGAATTGGATTGGGTTGGGTTGGACTGGATTGGGTGGGGTTGGGTTGGATTTGGTTGGGTTGGATTGGCTGGGTTTGGTGGGACTGGACTGGATTAGGCTGGGCTGGGTTGGATTGGGTGGGACTGGTTGGACTGGATTGGTTGGATTGGGTGGGACTGGTTTGGTTTGGTTTGGTTTGGTTTGGTTTGGGTTGGGTTGGGTTGGTTTGGGTTGGATTGGCTTGAGTTGGGTGGGACTGGTTTGGGTTGGGTTGGCTGGGTTCGGTGGGACTGGTTGGACTGGATTGGGCCGAGCTGGCTGGGCTGGGTTTAGCTGGGCTGGGTCAGACTGGGCTGAGCTCAGCCAGATTCAGCTGGGCTGGGCTCGGCTCACTTTGGGTTGTTTAAACCAAAACCAGCAGCTCCATCCCCTCAACCCTGCCCCAGCACCGGCAGCACCTTCACCCCGGCTCTGGGGACCGTCACCGGCCCTGTCACACACGTGTCACACACGTTTCACACATCTGTCACACATCTGTCACACACGTGTCACACATCTGTCACACATCTGTCACACACGTGTCACACATCTGTCACACACGTGTCACACATCTGTCACACATCTGTCACACACGTGTCACACACGTGTCACACATCTGTCACACATCTGTCACACATGTCTCACATATGTGTCACAATCTGTCACCTGCCCCCAGCTGTCACCTCCCTCCTGCTGTGGGTGCCACCAGCAGTAAGGGGAGGCCGGGGGACACCAGGGGACACCAAGGGACATCAAGGGACACACCAGGGGACACTGAGGACACCAGGGATGCACCTCCTGATTTAGCCACCAAACCCCAGCGAGAGCAGATCCATCCCCGGGGGCTGCGAGTCCCTCCCGCTGCCCCTGGCCGGGAGCGATCCCATCCCGATGGATTCATCCGGCCAAAACCGGGATCAGCGGGCGCCGCATCCCCCGGGAAACGGGAACTCGGGAAAAGCGGCGTCTGCACATCCACGGAGAGCTCCTTATTCCCAACAAACCTCGGGCTCTGCGCCATGGATTGATGGAACACCCGCGCTGTTCCCGGCTGCCATCCCAGCCGGGATGCTCCGGGATCGCGGGGGTTCGGGGCGGTCCCGGGGCCGCTCTCCCGGTGCCGGGAGCGGCCGGGATGCGCTCGGGGCGCTGCGGGCGGCGGGACCGGCGCTGCCCCCGCCCCGCCGGGGCGGTCCCGGGGCGGCCCCCGCGCAGCCGCCGCTGCTCCCCGGGCCGGGCCGGGAGCGGGGATCGGCCCCGGCAGCGGGACAGGCTCCGGGAGCGGCTCCGGGAGCCCCGGGCCGGGCTCATGCAGGGCTCGGTGCGGCGCCGGCCGTTCCCGGCCGCGGCTCCGGGCTCGCCGCCGCCCGCAGGGCCGCTC
>NW_005087564.1:19160449-19170978 GCF_000331425.1 Pseudopodoces humilis | reverse complement strand
TCCTCCTCTTCCTCCTCCTCCTCCCACTCTCCTCCTCTTATTCTCCTCCTCCTCCTCTTCTTCCTCCCCCTCCTCCTCCTCTTCCTCCCCTCCTCCTCTCCTTCTCCTCTTCCTTCTCCTCCTCCTCCTCTTCTTCCCCCTCCTCCCCTTCCTCCTTCTCTTCCTCCTCCTTCCCCCCTCTTCCTCCCCCTTTTCCTCCTCCTCCTCCTTCCCTCCTCCTCCTCTTCCTTCCCTTCTCCTCTTCCTCCTCCTTCCCCCCTTCCTCTTCCTATTCCTCCTCCTCCTCCTCTTACTCATCCCCCACCTCTTCTTTTCTTCCTCCTCCCCTTCCTCTTCCTCCTCCTCCCCTCCCCAGCTGATCGAGCGCTCCCCCCGGACTCTCCCTCGCTCCATGGTCCACGTCAGCATCATCACCTTCGTGATGGGCGCCAGCATCCACCTGGTGGGGGACTCTGTCAACCACCGGCTGATCTTCAGCGGGTACCAGCACCACCTGTCCGTGCGCGAGAACCCCGTCATCCGCAACCTGCGCCCGCAGACCCTGGTACGGGATGGGAAATCCGGGAAAACTGGGATTGGGAAATGGGAAATGGGGAATGGGAAATGGGGAATGGGACAGGAACCTACAGATGCTGGTACAGGAATGGGTAAATCTGGTACCAGCACCACCTGTCCGTGCGCGAGAACCCCGTCATCCGCGACCTGCGCCCGCAGACCCTGGTACGGGATGGGAAATCTGGGATTGGGAATGGGAAATGTGGGATTGGAAAATGGGGAATGGGGAATGGGAAATAGGAAATGGGAAATGGGAAAGGAGCCTGTGGCCACAGACACTGGTACGGGCTGAGCCGGGCTCAGGGATGGTTAAAACCAGGATTTATGAGTGATAAACCCCAGGTTGAGCCAGACTCAGGGATGGTTAAAACCAGGATTTATGAATGATAAACCCCAGGTTGAGCCAGACTCAGGGATGGTTAAAACCAGGATTTAGGACCGATGGTAACTCGGGTTTGTTTCCGTCCCGCCGCTGGCGCAGATCGACTCCTTCGAGCTGCTCTACTACTACGACGAGTACCTGGGGCACTCCATGTGGTGAGTGATTCCCGGGATGTTCCCGGGATGTTCCCTGCGAGGAGAGGGAAGGGCGGGAGAGCTCCGGAGCCAGAGCTGCCCCAGGATCGGGTTCTGCTGCCCGGGGTTGGATTGGGATCCAGGTCAGGGTGGATCCGGGGATCTCCTCTGCTCTGGGATGGCTCGGGGATGTGGCAGCTCTTGGAGGGACAGCTTGGCCTTCCAGAAGGTTCTGGAGTGGGAATTCTCCTGCCTGAGACTGGGAATTCCCCAAGGTTTGGAATTGTCCTGCCTGAGATTGGGAATTCCCCAAGGTTTGGAATTGTCCTGCTCAAGGCTTGGAATTCTCCTGCCTGAGGCTGGGAATTGCCCAAGGTTGGGAATTCTCCTGCTGGAGGTTGGAAATTCCCAAGGTTGGGAATTCTCCTGCTGGAGGCTGGAAATTCCCAAGGTTGGGAATTCTCCTGCTGGAGGTTGGAAATTCCCAAGGTTGGGAATTCTCCTGCTGGAGGTTGGGAATTCTCCTGCCCCCACCAGCCCCTGTTCCCTGTGGATGCAGCAGGAATCTGGGAGCAGGGAATTCTGCTGAAGCCCCGGGTTGAGGGCAGGACCAGCTCAGGGGCTTTGGGGCAGCTCCCAGCCTTTCCCAGCTTTGGGAATTGCTGTTTTCCGCAGGTACATCCCATTTTTCCTGATCCTGTTCATTTACTTCACCGGCTGCTTCACGCCGGCGGCGCGGCGGGGCCGGATGCCCCTGGCTGCCCTGCTCCTGGTGGGGCCCAGCAGCCTCTACTACTGGTGAGTGCCCCCCGTGCCTGGGGCTGAGCCGGGAATTCCCTGGGAATTCCCTGGGAATGCTCCGGGAAGAGCTGCTCCCGTTCCCCAGGGATCCCCAGGGCGGCTTTTGCTCGGCGGGGCTGGGAAATCAAATGAAACCTCCTGGAAGTTTGGAGCCACTTGAATCCCTGGAAGCTGGGACAGATCCAGGGGCACCCAGGACAATCCCAGGGGCACCCAGGACAATTCCAGGGGCACCCAGGACAATTCCAGGCCGTCCAGGACCACCCAGAGTCATCCAGGACAATCCCAGAGTCATCCAGGACCACCCAGGACAATCCCAGGCCACCCAGGACAGCCCCAGGACCACCCAGGACAATCCCAGGGTTAGCCAGGACCACCCAGGACAATCCCAGGCCACCCAGGACAGTCTCAGGGCCACCCAGGACAATCCCAGGGTGACTCAGGACAGCTCCAGGGCCACCCAGGACAATCCCAGGGCCACCCAAGCCAATTCCAGGCCATCCAGGACCACCCAGGGTCATCCAGGACAATCCCAGGGTTAGCCAGGACCAACCAGGACAATCCCAGGGGCACCCAGGACAATCCTAGGGGCACCCAGGACAATTCCAGGCCATCCAGGACAATCCCAGGCCATCCAGGACCACCCAGGGGCACCCAGGACATCTCTAAGGTCACTCAGGACATCCCCAGGGTCATCCAGGACATCCCCAGGGCCACCCAGGACAATTCCAGGGGCACCCAGGACAATCCCAGGGCCACCCAGGACAATTCCAGGGGCACCCAGGACAATCCCAGGGCCACCCTGAGCCATCCAGGACATCTCCAAGGTCACCCACGACAATCCCAGGGTGACTCAGGACAGCTCCAGGGCCACCCAGGACATCTCCAAGGTCACTCAGAACAGCCCCAGGGCCACCCAGGACATCCCAGGATCACCACTGCTCCCAGGAGAAGCTGGGAACGCTCTCCAGCCTTCCCAGGATCAGGAATTCCCGCAGGAATTTCCCTTGCAGGTACCTGGTGACGGAGGGGCAGATCTTCATCCTCTACATCTTCACCTTCTTCGCCATGATGGCGCTGGTGATGCACCAGCGGCGGAAGGGGCTGGTGCTGGACAGCAACGGGCTCTTCCTCTTCCTCTCCTTCATCATCACCCTGCTCCTCATCGCCGCCTGGGTGGGCTGGCTCTGGAACGACAAAATCCTGCGGAAAAAATACCCCGGGGTGATTTACATCCCCGAGCCCTGGGCCTTCTACACCCTGCACATGAACAACCTGCACCAGGGCGCCTCCTGAGCCGGGCTCGCCGTTCCTGGGGGCTGGGAAAGGGGAAAAAAGAGATTTAGGGGTTTTTTTAATGTAGATCCATGAGTTTCCAATAAATCCCCGAGAGGAGGTGGCTGTGTGATGAGATTATAATTAATATGATGCAAAATAAAATGAAGATAAAATATAAAATAAATATAAAATAATATATAAATGAGTATGATATAAAATAAAATGAAGATAAAATATAAAATAAATATAAAATAATATATAAATGGGTATTATATAAAATAAATTGAAGATAAAATATAAAATAAATATAAAATAATATATAAATTGGTATTATATAAAATAAAATGAAGATAAAATAATATAAAATAAATATAAAATAATATCATATAAATTGGTATTATATAAAATAAAATTAAGATAAAATAATATAAAATAAATATAAAATAATGTCATATAAATTAGTATTATATAAAATAAAATTAAGATAAAATATAAAATAAATATAAAATAATATATAAATTTGTGTTATATAAAATAAAATTAAGATAAAATAATGTAAAATAAATATAAAACAATGTCATATAGATTAGTATTATATAAAATAAAATACATATAAAATAATATAAAATACATATAAAATAATATAAAATAAATATAAAATAATGTCATAAAATTAATATAATACAAAATAAAATACATACAAATTAATATAAAATAAATACATATAAATAAAATACATATAAATGAAAATAATATAAAACAAGACGAATAGAATAGAATAGAATAGAATATATAAAAATAATGAATACAATACAGTAAATATTAAATATTCTATTAATTATATAACGTTAATTACGTTCATATAAATAATATATTTATTATAAATTTATTAATATACTAATAAATATATCTATATTCAGAAAAATCTCTACAAAATTAAAAAAAATTCAAATTAAACAATGAAACAATTAAAAAAAACCTCGATTTTTTCCCAATGACAAACAGATTTTTTTGGAATTCCAAAACTCGCGCCCGGATCCCGAGCTCTGCCAGCTCTAAGGAGGTCACAGCTCGATCTTTCCCACTCCCGAGCTTTGGAAAATCCCTTTTTTTTTCCCCGGGAGCAGGCGGGGCCGGGCTGAGCCGTATCCATAGCAGCGGGATTTTATTACAGCCTCACCCGGGGACTTCAGCCCTGAGCAAACCCCGAGCGGCCTCCGCTCCTGCCGGGAACCTCAAATCCCAAAAATCCTCCCCAAAACCATGGTGAGTGCGGCTGCTCGCGCTCTGCGCGCCTCCCAAACCTCATTGTAAAGCTATTTTTTGAGTTTTTTTCCCCCCTTTTTTCTCTCTTTTTTTCTGTCTCCCTCCCTGCTCCAGGCGAAGTTTCTGTCGCAGGATCAAATTCACGGTAGGTTCGGCTTCGTTCCGCTCGGGGTTAATTAGCGGGATTAAATTGACCTTTCGAGAAAAATGATCATTTTCCCTCCGCCAAGTCGCGGTCTGGGTTTGTTGTGGCTCTGCCGGGATCTGGGAAAACGGGGAAAAAATCTCCGCAAATTCCCTGATCCAAAAACCCAAATCCCGCCGGGAACAGCAGAAATTCCCGGGGTCCGGTCCCGGTCCCGGTCCCGGTCCCGGAGGAGGAGGAGGAGGAGGAGGAAGGAGGCGGGGCAGGGGATCCAAATTCCCATCGCGAGCCAATCCCGGCGCTGGGATCGCTCCGGGAATGGCCGAAGGAAGCAGGAATAAGAGTTATTAATAAGAGTATTAATAAGAGTATTAATAAGGGTATTATTGCAAATCTGATCAGCGCGGATTGGAGAGGGGAGGAGGAGGAGGCGGCCGGGACAGGAGGGGCCACGGATACCCCCGGGATCCCCCGGGACAGCCCCGGACACCCCCGGGACACCCCCGGGACACTCCCGGGACACTCCCGGGACAGCCCTGGGACACTCCCGGGACACTCCCGGGACAGCCCTGGGACACTCCCGGGACACTCCCGGACATCCTCGGGACATTCCCGGACATTCCCGGACCCCCCGGACACCCCCGGGACACCCCCGGCACAGCTCCGGACACCCCCGGGATCTCCCGGACACCCCCAGGACAGCCCCGGGACCCCCGTTCCGGGATCGGGAACGGGCTGGGAAGGGGCGGTGAGAGCTCCGGGTCGGATCCGGGCCAGCAGCGAGCCGGGATTTGCTGCTGGAAAAGCGGGAATGCGGCGGGATGGCGGAGTGGGAGAGGGAGCGGGGTGGGGAGAACTCGGGGTCCTCCTCCTCCAGAATGTCCCATTCCAAAATGTCCCACTCCAAGATCTTCCACTCCAAAATCTCACATTTCCAGCATCGCCCACGTTCAAAATCCTCCACTCCCAGAATCTTCCACCCTAAAATCCTCCACCTCAAAATCTCCCAACTCCAAAATCTCCCACCCCAAAATGTTCCGTCTCCAAAAATCTTCCATCCCCAAAATCTCCACCTCCAGCATCTCCCAGCCCCAAAATCCTCCACCCCAAGATGTCCCAATCTCCAAAATCCTCCGCCCCAAAATCTTCCACCCCAAACTCTCCCACCTCCACAATCTCCACCTGCAGCATCTCCCACCCCAAAATCCTCCACCCCAAAAATCCCACATCTCCAAAATCATCCACCTCCAAAATCCACCTCCAAAATCTTCCACCCCCAAAATCTCCACCCCAAAATCTCCCATCTCCAAAATCCCCCACCTCCAAATTCCTCCACCTCCAAAATCTTCCACCCCCAAAATCTCCACCCCAAAATCTCCCATCTCCAAAATCCCCCACCTCCAAATTCCTCCACCCCCAAAATCTGCACCCCCAGCACCTCCCGGCGCCCTCCCCCTCCATCCCTCAGCCCTTCCCTCATCCCCCTCTGTCCCTGTCCCACCCCCAACAGGGCAGGACAAGTTCTTTTATCCCAAATCCCAAATCCCCGGGATCCGAGCCCTTTTCGGGCTGGAGGGCCCCAATTAGCGCCGCTCGGGGTTTTAATTACCCTCAATTCCCCCGCTGCTCCCCCCCCCCCGCGCCCATCCCCCTCCTGGAAAGGCGACACGAGATCCCGGCTGGAATTCTTCCAGGGATCCCTGGAGGCCTCAGCCAGGTCTGGTTTTTAATTAGAGTTCAAGGAATGTTTTTCCCTGTACGACAAGAAGCAAAAAGGGAAGATCAGGGGCTCGGAGCTGCTGGCGGTGATGCGGTGCCTGGGAGCCAGCCCCACTCCAGGAGAGGTGCAGAGACACCTGCAGCTGCACAGGATCGGTGAGACACCAAAAAACGGGAAATTCCTGGAAAAAATCCCGATTTTTCTGTGCCAGGAGGGAAGGAGCTGTTGGGATGTGTTAAATCCAGCCCGAGGATTAAAAAGTGCTGTTAAAATCCCCAGAAATACAAGGAAAAAAGCAGGATTAAAGATGTGAACGTGGATTTGGAGGGTGGGAGAGTGTCCAGGCCGAGCAGCAGAGGGGGAAGAGCGCAGGGGGACGTTCAGCCCCGGATCTGTAGGAAAAATAAAGCACAAAACCGAGGAATTGTGAGATCGGCTGCAGGGAGGATTAAAAATTCAAGATCCAGGTTGGGAACACGGATTTGAGGGAGTTGTAAACGGGGTTTTAGGGGAAAAAGGCCAGTGGTGATGTGTCCTGATCCAGATCAGGGACAGGGAAATCCCAGGAAAAGGAGAAGAAACCCCAGGAAAGGGGGAAAAAATCCAAGGGAGGGAGAATTCCAGGAAAGGGAGAAAAAAAAAAGAACAGGAAAGGGAAAAGAAACCCCAGAGAAGGGAAAAGAATCCCAGAAAAGGTAAAATAACCCCAGGAAAAGGAAAAGAAACCTCAGAGAAGGGAGAAGAAACCCCAAAAAAGGGAAAATAATCCCAGGAAAGAGAGAAGAATCCCAGGAATGAAAAAAGAACCCCAGGAAAGGGAGGAAAAAAAACATGAAGAGGAAAAGAACTCCAGGAAAGGGAGAAAAATCCCAGGAAAGGAAGAAGAAACCTCAGGAAAGGGAAAAGAACCTCAGAAAAGGGGAAAGAACCTCAGGAAAGGTAAAATAAACCCAGGAAAGGGAAAAGGAACCCCAGGAAAGGGAACCGGGGAGGAGGAGGGGAAGCTCCGTCCCAGATCCAGCCCCCAGCCATTCCCTAAGGATCTGCCCTTCCTTTTCCAGACAGGAACGCTGAGCTGGACTTCTCCACCTTCCTGACCATCATGTACCGGCAGATGAAGCAGGAGGAGCCCGAGCAGGAGATCCTGCGGGCGCTGGCCATGCTGGACCGGCAGAGGAGGGGAGTGATCGCCGCGCCCGAGCTGCGTGCCAAGCTCACCCGGCTGGGAGAGAAGCTCTCCGAGGAGGAAGGTATCCCAAATTCCACAGGGATTCCTTTCCATTCCATCCCATCCTGTCCCTTCCCATCCCATCCCATCCCATCAATCCCATCCCCTGGATCCCATCCCATCCCCTGGATCCCATCCCATCCCCTGGATCCCATTCCGTTCCATTCCATTCCATTCCATTCCATTCCATTCCATTCCATTCCATTCCATTCCATTCCATTCCATTCCATTCCCCTCCCTTTTTCCTCTCTTCTCTCTTCTCTTCTCTCCTCTTCTCTTCTCTTCTCTGCTCTTCTCTTCTCTTCTCCTTCCCTTCTCCTTCTCTTCTCTTTTCTCTTTTCTCCTCTCCTCTCCCCTCCCCTCCCCTCCCCTCTCCATTTGTTTTTCCCCCTTTTTTCCTGTTTTCCCCCATTTTCTCCCCCATTTTTTCCCTGTTTTTTTCCCATTTTTTTCCCCTTGTTTTCCCATTTTTCCCGTTTTTTCCCAGTGGATGATCTGCTGAAGGACGCCCCGGCCGGCCCGAACGGAACCATCAGATACGAGGAATTCGCGCGTCTCCTCTGCCTCCCTCCGGCCGACTACTGAAATCCCGGGAGATTCCTTAAAAATGATTTCATTTCCGTTTTATTTCCCCCTCCACCGGCTGCCTTCCAGAACCTGATTTTGCCTTCGCATCCCGTGGGATCGGCCGCGATTCCCGGGAAAACGCGGCGGGACGGAAACGAACGGAGCGCGACGACGCGAGCGCGGCTCCGGGAAACCGTTTCTGAAAGGATTCCTGAAATTCCGAGTGGTTCCTAAAATCTTTCCAAGATGATTTCTTCTTCTAAGTTCCTTAAAAAAGAATGATTTCTGGAATTTCTGGAAGGGTTTCAGAGTCGGGGTTGAGAAGTCGGCGTGGCCCAGGAGCTCTTTGGGGTCTCCAAAAAGGGAAAACGGGAAAAAAACAGGAAAATTCCCATTTTTCACAGCAGGGAAAACAGGGCCAGGAAAATTCCCATTTTCCACAGCGGGAAAAACTTCCCTGGGGAAATTCCCCCTTTTCTACACCAGGAAATTCCCGTTTTCCATGGCAGGAAAATTCCCATTTTCCACAGCGGGAAAAACTTCCCTGGGGAAATTCCCCATTTTCCACACCAGGAAAATTCCCCTTTTCCACAGCACGAAATCCCCATTTTCCATGGCAGGAAAATTCCCATTTTCCACACCACGAAATTCCCATTTTCCACACCAGGAGGAAATTCCCAGCTCCAGCCTGATCCTGGTTTTTTCCCGCCTGGATCTCACAGCCGTAGGCCAGGCCCACAAAAGCGTGGCTGGAATTTCGGGCAGCTTCTCCCTGGATTCAGCTCGGGAATTCCACAGGGATGGCGACTGGGAAAATCCCGTATTCCCATAAATTCTGCTCCAGGAGCCTCTCCCTCCACCCTTAAATCCGGAATCTCCCCTTGGCTCCGAAAGCCACAGCAGATCCGAGGGATTGGGAAGGAATTCCCAGCTGGGAGGGGCTGGGATGGAATTCCCAGAGAATTCCCTGTGGCTGCCCCTGGATCCTGGAATGTCCGAGGCCAGCTTGGATTGGGTTTGGAGCAGCCTGGGATGGTGGGAGGTGTCGCTGCCCATGGAATGAGATGGGATTTCAGGGCCTTTCCGAGCCGGATTATCCCAGGATTCCGCCGTTCTCCCGTCCCTGCGGAGCAGCTCCGAGGTCTCCACCCGGGAAAAAAACGGGAATAAAAACCCACCCCCAAATCCAAGCAAATCCCAACCTTCCAAACCCAAACCGGAGTGCCTGCGAGGGAGGGGAAAAACAGGGATTGTCCCCATGGAATGTGGGATGGGAGGATGACCCCGCCCCTCTGTGCCCCGCCCCCCTCCAGGGCCAATCCCGGCCGCAATCCCAAGGATCCCATCCCTGGAGAGCCGGAGACGCCCAGAGCCGGAGTTTGGGAATTCAGGAGTTTGGGAATAGGGAGTTTGGGAATTCCGGAGTTTGGGAATTCCGGAGTTTGGGAATAGGGAGTTTGGGAATTTGGGAGTTTGGGAATTGGGAGTTTGGCAATTTGGGAGTTTGGGAATTGGGAGTTTGACAATTTGGGAGTTTGGGAATTCAGGAGTTTGGCAATTGGGAGTTTGGGAATTGGGAGTTTGGGAATTGGGAGTTTGGGAATTGGGAGTTTGGGAATTGGGAGTTTGGCAATTTGGGAGTTTGGGAATTCAGGAGTTTGGCAATTGGGAGTTTGGGAATTGGGAGTTTGGGAATTGGGAGTTTGGGAATTGGGAGTTTGGCAATTTGGGAGTTTGAATTGGGAGTTTGGGAATTGGGAGTTTGGCAGTTTGGCAGTTTGGCAATTTGGGAGTTTGGCAATTTGGGAATTGGGAGTTTGGGAGTTTGAGAGTTTGGGAATTGAGTTTGGGAATTTGGGAACTGAGAGTTTGGGAATTGACAGTTTGGGAACTCAGAGTTTAGGAGTGCCAAATCCCAGGATTCCAACACCTCCACATTCCATTTTCCATGGGATTAACGGGGTTTTGATCCCAGTGGGATCGCAGGGAATGGGAACACCAAACCCAGCTGCCATTCCCAGAGCGCCAAATCCCAGGATTCCAACACCTCGATTTTCCAAGGGATTAACGGGGATTTGATCCCAGCGGGATCCCAGGGAATGGGAACATCAGGCCCAGCTGCCATTCCCAGAGTGCCACATCCCAGGATTCCCACAATTCCATTTTCCACGGGATTAACGGGGATTTGACCCCGCTGCTCTTGAGGCCACCCTTAACAGAACCCACGGAAAAACGGGAAAAGCGATCCCAAATTCCTGCTGGCTCCGGGAAAAACCACACCCCCAATTCCAGAAAAATCCACCTTTATCCATGAAAAAGAATAAAAATCTCCCCCTGGAGCGGGGATGAGGAGCTGGAATCACTTCCAAATGAGACCGTTTCAAAAATAACTCTTTCCCATTTTCTATCCTTTTATTTCTTTTTTTTTTCCTTTTTTTTTTTTGGGTTGGTTT
>NW_005087564.1:19146860-19160439 GCF_000331425.1 Pseudopodoces humilis | reverse complement strand
TTTTTGGGTCGGTTTTGTTGTTTTTTTTTTTTGTTTTTTGTTTTTTTTTCTCGTTTCCTTCCTTTTTTATGTTTTTTTTTCTTTTTTTCCAACTGACATTTAATAAATTATAAAATCGGTGTAAGGGGTGAAATAGAATATATATCAGCCAGATATGTATGAAATACAACATGCATAGGGGGAGGAAAAAAAACAAACAAACAAACGAAAAAAAAACCCAAAAAACCCAAAAAACCTATGGAAACTCACCTGGAACTCACGCACACGGATCTATAAATACATATATACACACACATATACATATAAACACCAACAGTTTTCCTTTTTTTTGTTGTTTTTTTTTTGTTGTTTTGTATTTTTTGTCGTTTTTTTGTCTTTTTTTTTTTTTTTTTTGCCCAAAATTCAGCTATTTAAGTGGCGGAGGAAGGGATGCTGTAAAAACACTTAAAAACCATTTTTTGATGCCACGTTATGGTGTGAAACCTTTTCAAATACGACTGATCAGACAGCAATTACCTAATGCTACTTGGATTAAAGGTTTATAATTTTGCTTTTTTTTGTATTTTTTTTTTTTAATTTTTTCCTTTTTTTTGGTTTTTTTTCTTTTTTTGTTGTTTTTTTTAAAATCAATTTATTATGAATTTTTTGACTTCGTAGGCAAAAAAAAAAAGGTGGCCCTTTGTCGATGCTTGAAGCGACTATTTGCAATTGATAGTTTTTTTTTTATTTTTGGGATGTGAAAAAGAAAAAGAAAAAAGAAAAAAAATCAGACAAGAAATCTGCTAATTTTAGTATTCCTTAACTCTCTTTTTTTTCCTGATAAACTCGTTTACCTGCACTTTCAACCTGTTATAAAAATATTTTTTACACCAGAGGAAATATTTATTTTCTCTCTCTCTCTCTGACTTTGGGACACGAGAGAATCGATTCCTTCCCTCTCCTTTTTTCTCTGAATTTTAAAAGAATTTCCTGAAAAATAAAAGAAAAAAGAAAATAAAAATAAAAATAAAAATTCTGCATTCCAGCTATTTACACATTCCACTCCTTAAGATGGATCAGCCCAAAGAACCCCACCAAAAAAATTAAAAATAACGATTTTCCTATGTCATGCACGACTTAAAAAATAACGAAAAAAAAAAAAACAAACCCCGAGAAAGGAATTAAAATAACGGCTGAAATTCCAAAAAATTCCAAAAAATTCCGAAAGAAAAAGCGAATTTTGAAAGCCGCCAGCCTTAAAAGAGCTGGATAGGGAGGAATAATCCGGGAATTCGGGAATATCGGCGGGGTGAGCTTCACCTGCAAGCACAAACTGCGGCTACGGCACTAAAATCGGCTTTTTCCAGCCAGGCCAAGGTGGTTTGGAGGCAAAAAACACGAGCGGCTCCACGAGGAAACACTGAGGCATGCTCCGGAGTTTTCCGGGAAGAGCGGAGGTTGGCGGAGCGGGATCCGAGTTTGGAGGGATAAAACTTTCCAAGCCAAGCCGTGCTTCCAGCTGGGGCTCCAGAAAAATGGAATATTTTGTGTGACAAGCTGTTCCTCACTGGGATTTGATGTTGATTTGGGCTCCAGAAAAATGGGAATTCTCGTCCCAAAACTCATTCCTCAGCTGGGATTTGGGGTTCCACCCCATAAAAAATGGAATCTTTTGTGCCACAAGCCGTTCCTCACTGGGATCTGATGTTGATTTGGGGCTTCCCTTCACAAAAACGGAACATTTTGTGCCACAAGTCATTCCTCAGCTGGGTTTTGATGTTGATTTGGAGCTCCAGAAAAATGGAACTTCTCATCCCAAAACTCATTCCTCAGATGGCATTTGGGGCTCCACCCCACAAAAATGGAATTTCTTGTCCCACAAGCTGCTCCTAACTGGGATTTGATGTTGATTTGGAGCTCCAGAAATATGGAACTTCTTGTCCCTCAAGTCATTCCTCAGCTGGGATTTGGGGCTTCACCCCACAAAAAATGGAAATTCTCATCCCAAAACTCATTCCTCACTGGGATTTGATGTTGATTTGGGGCTTCCCTTCACAAAAACGGAACATTTTGTGCCACAAGTCGTTCCTCAGCCGGTATCTGATGTTGATTTGGACTCCAGAAAAATGGGAATTCTCGTCCCAAAACTCATTCCTCAGCTGGGATCTGATGTTGATTTGGGGCTCCACAAAAATGGAATTTCTTGTCCCAAAGAACCATTCCTGACTGGGATTTGATGTTGATTTGGGGCTTCCCTTCACAAAAACAGAACGTTTTGTGCCACAAGTCATTCCTCAGCTGGGATTTGGGGCTCCACCCCATAAAAAATGGAAATTCTTGTCCCAAAACTCATTCCTCACTGGGATTTGATGTTGATTTGGGGCTCCAGAAAAATGGAACATCTCATCCCAAAACTCATTCCTCACTGGGATTTGATGTTGATTTGGGGCTCCACAAAAATGGAAATTCTTGTTCCAAAACTCATTCCTCAGCTGGGGTTTGGGGCTCCACCCCACAAAAATGGCATTTTTGTCCAACAAGCCGTTCCTCACTGGGATCTGATGTTGATTTGGGGCTCCACAAAAATGGAAATTCGTGTCCCAAAGCTCATTCCTCAGCTGGGATCTGATGGATTTGGGCCCTCAGGAATGACGGAATCCCAGCAGTGTGGAATATTCTGAGTTGGGAGGGACACACGAGGATCAAAGTCCTTGCAAAAAGCATCTCAAAATCCCAGCCTGGGCATCCCTGGGAGCGTTGTCCAAACATTCCTGGAGCTCCGGCAGCCTTGGGAATGCCGGAATTCCCCGGGAAGCCTGGGCAGGGCCCCACAGCCTCCGGAGGAAGAATTTTCCCTAAAATCCAACCTAAACCTCCCGCTGAGCTTCGTGCGTCATTCCCTGGATGAATCTGCAGCATTCCTGACTGAAGCATGGAATTCAAAAGGAGAATTTGCCTGGATAGAGTGGCACACGGAACCAGAAATGCCAAAAAAAAAATAAAATAAAATCAATTCCCAAAAATCCAACCCCACTCCTGAAAGGCTCTGGGCTGCAGACGGAGCAGGGGCTGCTCCGCTGCCAGAATTAAGAAAATCTGCGTGAAATATGGGATTTGGGGGGGATTGGATTCCAGCAGCAGAGGGCAATGTCTCTGAGAGGAGATTTAAAAAAAAACCCCTCTCCCCAAGCTTGAACTTTCCAAGTTCAGCTCCTCTCCCGTTTCTTTAACTGAAAATAATGCCATCGGTGTCCGAAGTGAAGGGGGAAAAAAAATAAAGGAAAGGAAAGAAACTCACGTGACAAATGCACAGGTGTAAAATCTTCAGCATCCATAAAAATGAACTGAAGCTCCTTGTTTTTCTTACATTTTTTTTTTTTTTCTCTTTTGTCTTTTTTTTTTTTTCTTATTTTTACCAGCGAGGCCATCTTAGGTTTATATACAAAAGTAAAACTGAAAATAGACTTTTTTTTTTCTCCGTCGTTCTCTGTACACGTAAATTATTTTTTTTCCCCTTTTTAAAAAAAAAAAAAAAGGAAAAAAAAACCAACCAAAAAACAAAACCAAAAACCACCTTATCTTAATTTTTTTTTTCTTTTTTTTCTTTTCTCTGAACAGAAAGGAAAACCGGAGCACGAAGATTTCCTCTGTCCCTAAAACCCTCCCCAACCCCCAAAAAAAAAATAAAAATAAAAATAAAAATAAGGATCAGTCCAAGGAGATAATATCTGGTATGATACCGAAGATGGAGGCCGTGTCCGTGGCGCTCCTGCCGGCCACGGCGTGGCCGTGGTTCTCCCGGAGGCTGTTGGAGGACACCAGGCTGCTGTTGCTGCCGCTGCTGCTGCCGTTGGTGGCCGGCAGGGAGCCGCTTCCCCCCGCGTTCAGCTGATCCAGGAACATTTGGGATGAGGTGTAGGGAAAAAAGCGGGAGTGTAAAAGTTCCTGGTCGTCGGAGGCAGAGACGGCGGCGGCGGCGGCGGCGAGGAGGGAGGTGTTGTAATGCTGGCGGGGAAGAACGGCCGGGAATTCAGGGTTGGAGGAGATGGAAATGAAGGGGGTTTTGTTGAGGTGGAGGTTTTCAGGGGGGGAGTTCTGGGTTTTATGGGAGGGGAAATGGGGTTTTAGGTTTTGGGTTTGAAGATGGGAGGAATTGGGAACGCTGGGGCTAGAAATAGAAGGGTGGGAATGGGGTCAGAGTCCCAGATCAGGAGAAGGCAAATAGGAATGGGATCAGAGAAATCAAACCAGAAAAAGGGCAAATAGGAATGGGATCAGAGCCCAGACCAGGGAAAGGACAAGCAGGAACGGAATCAGAGAAATCAAATCAGGAAAAGGCAAATAGGAATGGGATCAGAGGGCCCAAACCAGGAAAAGGGCAAGCAGGAATGGGATCAGAGCGCCCAGACCAGGGAAAGGACAAGCAGGAATGGGATCAGAGAGCCCCAAACCAGGAAAAGGGGGAAAAATTGCCCCAAATCCATGTTGCCACCCCCAGAGATGAGGGTGAGTCCGAGCTGGCAGGTGGGACTGTGCTGATCCCTGCAGAATCCTGGGAAAACGCATTTAGGGCCGGAGCAATCCCAAATCCATTTCAGCAGCACCTCCCTGGGGAGGAACTTTGCTCTCAGCCTTTCCTCCCAGCAGGACCGAACATCCAGGCTGTCCCAGGCCTGGACCCAAATTCCACAGGGCGGGCTCTGCTCTCCATGGAGACATCAAAGCATCCCTCGACTTTCCGTGCAATTTTGGTGCCATTTTGGTACCATTTTGGTGCAATTTTTGTGCAATTTTGGTGCCATTTTGGTGCAATTTTGGTGCAAATTCCCACTTTGGGAAAGCAGAAAGGCCAGGGAGACATCCCAGCTCCACTTTTTTTTGAGGAAAAGGGATCAAACTGCACCGAGTTTAATCCCTGGCTCCCCAAAAAGTTTCTTTTTGCTGCGCCTGATCCCACTCTCGCGTTCAAATCCCAAATCCCACTCGGAAAAGCGTTTCCCACAGGATTTCATTCTCCCTGACTTACCTGATTGTCACCTGACAGGAAAGGGAAGAAATCCAAACCTGCTGAGAGACAAAAAAAACCCAAAAATTCAGCTTTTCCAAACAGAAGAGAATTTCTGTTTCTCCGTTTTTTTTTCCACTTCTTTCAAAACAAAACCAACCAAACGCTGCTGAAACTTCCAATTCTGTTCAGCAGCGATTTTAAGCTCATTCTCTTTAATTTTTTAAATTATTTTTCGTGCTGGGGGAGCTGTTCAGAACTCACCCTGCAGGTCGTAAGGCATGGGTGTCATGTGGAATGGGTGCCTGTAGTCCTGGATCAGCGAGGAGTTGATGTAGCTGGTGTCCACGGCGGGAAGGCTCGGGGTTCTCGACACGGGAGAAGCTTGGTGGGGTAAATTTAAAATGCTGGGAAAAGGGGGAGGGAGAAAAAAAAAAACCAAACTCGTTAGATATGTATAAAAATTAATAAAATATTTTACACAATTCATATTAATAAAATATGTAAAATATGTAAAATACGTAAAATACGTAAAATGCGTAAAATGCGTAAAATACGTGAAGTACGTAAAATACGCCAAGTACGTAAAACACGTCAAGTACGTGAAATACGCAAAATACGTACAATACGCAAAATACGTAAAATCCACAAAATATGTAAAATATGCAAAATACATAAAATGCGTAAAATCCACAAAATCCATGGATTTTATTTTATTTTATTTATTTATTGTATTTATTTGTTTTATTGCTGTCCCATCGGGGGATGCTTCTTTGTAAATGGAATTTCAGCTCAAAATCCCGAAATTCTTGGGGGAATCCCCGGGGTTTCTCCTCATGATATTCCAGCAGGAAAGGCAGCCCCAGAGAGCCGGGATTTAGGGATTTAGGGAATTCCCGGGAGCTGCCAGGAAATAGGGATGTGGGACAGCTCTTGCCAACAGGGATGAGATAATCCTGAAGGAATAATGAACCCAAAATCCCATGGGAATTGGGTGATCCTACAGGATCTGGGTGACACCACAGGGATCAGTCTGGGATTTGGGGAACCTCCCGGAGCAGCGTCAGTCTGGGATTTGGGATTTGGGGAACCTCCCAGAACCGGCTCAGTCTGGGATTTGGGATTTAGGGAACTGCCCAGAGTCAGTTCTGTCTGGGATTTGGGATTTAGGGAATCTCCCAGAGCCGGCCCAGTCTGGAATCTGGGATTTGGGATTTAGGGAGAGCTGGCTGTGTCTGGGATTTGGGATTTAGGGAACCTCCCAGAGCTGGCTTTGTCTGGGATTTGGGATTTAGGGAGAGCCGGCCCAGTCTGGAATTTGGGATTTAGAGAGAACTGGCTCAGTCTGGAATTTGGGATTTATGGGGAGCCGGCTCAGTCTGGGATTTGGGATTTAGGGAACCTGCTGGAGCCAGGTCTCAGTCTGGAATTTGGGATTTGGGATTTAGGGAGAGCTGGCTCAGTCTGGGATTTGGGATTTGGGATTTAGGGAGAGCTGGCTCAGTCTGGGATTTGGGATTTGGGATTTAGGGAGAGCCGGCTCAGTCTGGGATTTGGGATTTAGGGAACCTGCTGGAGGTGGCTCAGTCTGGGGTTTGGGATTTGGGATTTAGGATTTGGGATTTGGGCTCCGCTCTCACCCCTTGCTGTTGATGGGAGACGCCGGGGATATGGAGGGACAGCTCCTCTTGGCCGAGGGCTCCTCCTCCTCCTCGTCCGAGGAGCTGTCGATGGTCAGGTCGATCACCTCCACCTTCTTGTTCCGGTGGGACTGCTGCTGCGACGACACCTGGTGCTCCAGCGAGGAGCCGAGGCACCCTGCACACACCAACAGCCCTCAGAGCCCGGGAAATCACCCCATTCCCACGGAAAACAAACCGCGGGAATTCGGCGGGAATTGGAGCGTTACGCAATGGAAGAACTCGGGATGGAGGGAAGGGATAAAGGGGATGGAAATGAGCGTTTGGGATTGGCTCAGAGCCTGGAAAATCCCATTCCCAGGTAAAACAAAACCCTTGGAATGCCGGGAAGGGATAAAAAGGGATGGAAATGAGCGTTTGGGATTGGCTCAGAGCCTGGAAAAATCCCATTCCCAGGTAAAACAAAACCTCGGGATGTCAGGAATTTGAACGTTGAGCTCAGGATGGATGGAAGGGATAAAGGAAATGGAAATGAGCGTTTGGGATTCGCCCAGAGTCCAGAAAATCCCATTCCCAGGTAAAAAACAACCTTGGGATGTCGGGAATTTCAGCATTACACAACGAAGAGGTTGGGATGGTGGGAAGGGATAAAGGAGATGGAAATGAGCGTTTGGGATTGGCTCAGAGCCTGGAAAATCCCATTCCCAGGTAAAACAAAACCCTTGGAATGTCGGGAAGGGATAAAAAGGGATGGAAATGAGCGTTTGGGATTGGCTCAGTGCCTGGAAAAATCCCATTCCCAGGTAAAACAAAACCTCGGGATGTCAGGAATTTGAACGTTGAGCTCAGGATGGATGGAAGGGATAAAGGAAATGGAAATGAGCGTTTGGGATTCGCCCAGAGTCCAGAAAATCCCATTCCCAGGTAAAAAAAAATCCTTGGAATGTCGGGAATTTGAACATTAAACAATTAACATGGTTGGGATGGAGGGAAGGGATAAAGGACATGGAAGTGAGCGTTTGGGATTGGTTCAGAGCCTGGGCAAATCCCATTCCCAGGTAAAAAACAACTTTGGGATGTCGGGAATTTCAGCATTACACAATGAAGAGGTTGGGATGGTGGGAAGGGATAAAGGAAATGGAAATGAGCGTTTTGGGATTGGTTCAGAGCTTGGAAAATCCCAATCCCAGGTAAAACAAAACCCTTGGAATGTCGGGAATTTGACTGTTACACAAAGAACGAGGTTGGGATGGAGGGAAGGGATACAGGGGGATGGAAATGAGCGTTTGGGATTGGTTCAGAGCCTGGGCAAATCCCATTCCCAGGTAAAAAACAACTTTGGGATGTCGGGAATTTCAGCATTACACAATGAAGAGGTTGGGATGGTGGGAAGGGATAAAGGAGATGGAAATGAGCGTTTGGGGAGGTGAAGGAACCGCCGCTCACCGTCAACGCCGTTGTAGGACGCCGTCACTTCCTGCACTTCCTTCTTGCTCCTCATGGGAGCCCAGGATCCGTCCTCCTTGAACTGGATCTCGTCACAATCCGTGCAGAATTTCAGGATCTCCATGAACAACCTGCCCAGAAGAAGGGTTTCAAAAAAAAGAGATTTTTTTTAAAAATATTTTTATATTTATATATTTATATTTATATTTTATATTTATTTCTATATTATTTTTATTTATATTTTTATATAAAAATATATTTATTTATATGTTTATGTATTGATATATTGATACATTGATATATTTATATATTTATACATTTATATATTGATATATTTATATATTTATACATTTATATATTGATATATTGATATACTGATATATTTATACATTTATATATTTATATATTGATATATTTATACATTTATATATTTATACATTTATATATTTATATATTGATATATTGATATATTTATACATTTATATATTTATATATTGATATATTTATACATTTATGTATTTATACATTTATATATTTATATATTTATATATTGATATCTTGATATATTGATAAATTTATATATTTATATTTATATTTAATTTATGTATATCGGAGTAAATTGGAATTTGTGGCGAGGTTTTTGTTGTTCTGCTCTTTTCTCTCTTGTCTTTGATAAGGAATTCGCTGAAAAAAAAATTCGAGTGTTCCCTGCAATAAAAATCTGAGGAAACAGAATAAAAATCGGCATAAATAAAATAAAATAATGCAAAAAAATAAAATAAAAATCTGCAAAAATGAAATCAAAATCTACAAGAAATTAAATAAAAATCTGCAAAGTTGGAAGTTTTGATTTAAAAGCCCTGAGAGTGGAATCCTGCAGAGCTCAGAAATCTCCACATATATAATACATTATATATAAAATATAAAAAATATATATTATATATATCACACATAATATACAGCCTATATTATATATTATATATAATTATATACAATTATTATAATTATATAATAAATTAGAACTATTATTTAAATATGAGAACATTCTCAGAAACCTCCACTTGCTCTCTCCTTTTATCACCCTTTGAAAAACAAAACAGAATATTCCTCTCTTAAAGAAATTAAAATGGAAACCCAAAAATAAAATAAAATGTAAGAGAAAAACGAAGATAAATTTTTAAAAAATTTAAAAATCAAAAAATAAAATAGAGTAGAATAGAATAGTATAGAATTGAATAGAATAAAATAGAATAGAATCATAAAATAGAATAATAAAATAAAATAGACTAATAGAGTAAAACAGAATAAAATAGAATAGAATAATAAAGTAGAATAGAATAGAATAGAATAATAAAATAGAATATAATAGAATAGAATAAAATAGAATAATAGAACAGAATAGAATAATAAAATAGAATAGAATCATAGACTAGAATAGAATAGAATAGAATAGAATGAAATAGAATAGAATAGAATTAAATAGAATTAAATAGAATAGAATAGTAGAATAGAATAGAAAAATAGAATAGAATTCAATAGTATAGAATTAAATAGAATATAATGGAATATAATGGAATAGAATTAAATAGAATTTAATAGAACAGAATAATAGAATAGAACAGAATAGAATAGAATAAAATAGAATAATAGAATAGAATAATAGAATGAAATAGAATAGAATAATACAATAAAATAGAATAGAATAATAGAATAAAATAGAATAGAATAGAATAAAATAGAATAATAGAATTGAATTAAATAGAATAGAACAGAATAGACTAGAATAAAATAGAATTGAGTAGAATAATAGAATAAAATAGAATAGAATAGAATAAAATAGAATAGAATTGAATTAAATAGAATAATAAAATAGAATAGAACAGAATAGAATAAAATAGAATTGAGTAGAATAATAGAATAAAATAGAATAGAATAGAATAAAATAGAATAGAATTGAATTAAATCGAATAGAATATAACTGAATTAAATAGAATAGAATAGAATTGAATTAAATAGAATAGAACAGAATAGAATAAAATAGAATTGAATTAAATAGAATAGAATTGAATTAAATAGAATAGAATAATAAAATAGAACAGAATAGAATAAAATAGAGTAGAATAATAGAATAAAACAGAATATAATAATAGAATAAAACAATAGAATAGAACAACAGAATAGAATAGAAGAAAAGAATAGAATAGATTAAAACAAAAGAAAAGCAAAGCAGGAGGAGCCCAAGGCAAGGAGGGCCAGGCCCAGGGCAGGTTCTGGTGGCCCTGTGCTCACCCATCGATGATGAGGTGCTCGTAGGGAGCTTTCTTGTCACACACGGGGCACACCCAGGTGGGTTTCTTCTCGTTCATCTGGATGTAGAGCGTGGCATCGAAGCACTGCAGGTGCGAGCACGTCAGCGCCCGGCACGGGATGGTCAGACGCATCTTGCCCAGCTGGGAAAGTTAAAAAAAAAAAAATCAGGATTTTATGGTTTTGGGGTTAAATTCACCACCAGGGGTTTTTTTCTGGCAAGAGTTAGGTTGGGTTTTCTGTGGAAAGAATTGGGAGAAATCTGAAGTTTGGGTTCCTGTAGGTTTGAAATGGTGTGAAAGTGAATAAAAATCTCTTTTTTTTTGAGTTCTGTTTGATGGAGGAAGCTGAAGAATTGGTTCCTGTACCAAAACCGGAACTAAAAATGGAATTATTCTTCGTTCTGGTCCAAGTGCCATGGCAGGGAAAGGAGAGCAGGCAGGGAAAGGAACGGGATCTCAATCCAAAATTAAAACCGCGGCACCAAAGGCAGGAACTGGCCACAGAGGGTGGGGAAAATCCCAAAACCAGGAATTTCACCCCAGGAAAAGGCAAGGGAAGAATCATTCCTGGGGAATGGAGGAGTCCAAAATGTTTGTTTGGGTAAATATTTGGATTTTCTGAGCGCCCCTGGCTGATGGCAGCGGTGGGAGAGGAGATTTTGGGAATCAGGAATTTTGGGAATCAGGAATTTTGGGAATCCAGTGGGATCCAGCCCCGTGGCCTGAGCAGTGCCAGGAGGAGGCCACAGGATGGCACCAAAATTATCCCAAAGCCACAACAAAGGCTCTGCTCAGAGCCAGCACCTCCTCCGGGGTGAGCAGCAGGAAGATTTCATTCCCTCTGAGCTGAAATCCCCCCAAAAATCACTTTTTCCTTATATATAATACATATATATATATATGTATTTATATTTATTTTATACATATGTATGTGTGTTTATATTTATTTTATATATATATATATTTATTTATATTTATTTATAGATACGTATTTATATTTATTTCTATATAAATATGTATTTCTATTTATTTATATACAGATATGTATTTCTATTTATTTTTATTTATTTTTATATATGTATTTCTATTTATTTTTTATAGATATATGCATTCATATTAATTTATTTATATATTTATATTTATTTATATATATTTATATATATGTATATATGTATTTATATATATGTATATCTAAAATATATAAATATCAAAAAGCATATAAACATATTTCTATAAAAATATATAATATATAATACATAATGATGTACAACATATAAATATATATTTAAATATGTATTTGATATAAAAATAAATTTTATTTTAATGTATTTGAATTAAATTAATAAATAGGTAATAAAATAAATAATAAATAAATAATATAAAATAAAAATAATATAAAATAATATTAAATAGTATAAAAATATATTAAAATAATATTAAAAAATATACAAAATAATATAAAAATAACTAAAAATATTATAAATACTATAAAGTAATATAAAATTAATATAAAAAATAAAATAAAAATAAATAAAATCTAAAAACAAATACAAATATATTTATTATAAATAATTGATTTAATTATTATTATTATTATTAATGAACTTACTGGACAAAGAAGAGACACTCTCAAGCTGGTTGTGGCAATTTCGCTGTCTGGATCAGCAGTTAGTTTCTCTTTAACTGGGATTTGAAAGAAGAAAAAAGTTCATTTTAGGTTAATTCCAATGTGAATTGGATGAGAAAAGAAATAAAATCCAGTCAGAAATGGTTTGGAAAACATTGAATTCGAGACCCCTAAAAAATGTGTTTATCTTAATTCCTTTACATGCAATTTTCATTCCTGCACCTTCATCCTCACCCTGGCAGGGGCAGCAAAAATGAAGATTTTTGTGCACTTAAATCATCAAAACTGCACCAGCACAAAATGATTTTTTTTTACTGCTGGACTCATTTCTTAGAAATGGATCAAAAAATGGATCAAAACAAACCTGGGATTTTCCTGCTCTCCCCAAATTCCAAACCCACAGCTGGTTTTGGTGGTGTTTTTATGCCACAAACGGATTCCACCAACTCATCAGAGGAAACAAATTCCCAGAGGAGCTCAGAGCTCTGTGCCTGGGACAGAAAAGGCTCCTGGAGCTGCTCCTGCCCAGATCCAGGGGGAGATTCCAGAGAATCTCTGGATGCTGGACTCATTTCTTTAATGGATCAGGTGCTGGGATTTTCCTGCTCTCCCCAAAATCCAAACCCACAGCTGGTTTTGGTGGAGTTTTTATGCCACAAACTTCCACCAACTCATCAGAGGAGCTCACAGCTCTGTGCCAGGGACAGAAAAGGCTCCTGGAGCTGCTCCTGCCCAGATCCAGGGGGAGATTCCAGTGCCCAGTTCCCACCTGGCTGGGAGCAGGTGTCATCTTCCATGGATCAGGTGCTGGGATCTTCTCCCTCTCCCCAAATTCCAAACCCACAGCTGGTTTTGTTGGTGTTTTTATACCACAAACTTCCACCAGCTCATCAGAGGAGCTCACAGCTCTGTGCCAGGGACAGGAAAGGAGCTGGAGCTGCTCCTGCCCAGATCCAGGGGGAGATTCCACCAATTCCCACCTGGCTGCAGAGCCACAGCTGGGCCATCCAAACAAAGCCAGGATGGCTGAGCTGGGAGGATTTCCCTTGAATTTTTCCCTCCCAGATCCAGAGTTCCTGGAGCAAACAAAGATCTCCGAGCCCTTGAATTGGAGCTGAACACAAAGAACTCCCCTATGGGATTCCCAGAGGGCTGTAGGAAGTGCAAAGCTTGGTTAGCACAGTCCCAAATCTTCATTTCCCTTCCCCAAAAGTGATTTTTTCCCTTTCTGGAAAGCCCAGCAGACACTCACTGAGAGCTCTGGAGTGATCCGGGTTCCGGATTCCCTTGGCCCGCAACCGCTGCAGGAGCACCGTGGAGGAGAGCTGCTTCACCAGGTACACTGCCATGGAATAGTTCTGGGAAACAACACCAAAAACACCCAAAAAAGTCAGAAAAACCACCAAAATCATCACAGAAAACACCAAAACCATGAGAGAAACCCTGTCTGCAGCACAGAACAGCTATGGGATTGCAGGGTAGGATGGAGAGCTGCTTCACCAGGTACACTGCCATGGAATAGTTCTGGGAAACAACACCAAAACCACCCAAAAAAGTCAGAAAAACCACCAAA
>NW_005087564.1:19136170-19146850 GCF_000331425.1 Pseudopodoces humilis | reverse complement strand
ACACCCAAAAAAGTCAGAAAAACCACCAAAATCATCACAGAAAACACCAAAACCATCAGGGAAAATACCAAAACCATCAGGGAAACCCTGTCTGCAGCACAGAACAGCTATGGGATTGCAGGGTAGGATGGAGAGCTGCTTCACCAGGTACACTGCCATGGAATAGTTCTGGGAAACAACACCAAAACCACCCAAAAAAGTCAGAAAAACCACCAAAAACAGCAGGGAAAACACCAAAACCATCAGGGAAAACACCAAGAAGATCAGAGAAACCCTGAATGGGTTTGAATCAGTTTAGGAAGGATTTTGTTCTAAAAAAAATTTTAAAAAATTAGGATGGATTGTGCCCTAAAAATTAAACTAGGAAGGATTGTGTCCTGAAAAAAATCAAATTAGGAAGGATTTTGTCATTAAGAATCAGTTTAGAAAGGATTGTGTCCTAAAAAAATAAAAAAAAATTAGGAAGGATTGTCCTAAAGAATAAAATTAGGAAGGATTGTGCCCTAAAAAAATCAAAAAAAATTAGGAAGGATTGTGTCCTGAAAAATAAAATTGGGAAGAATTGTGTCCCAAAGAATCAATAAAATGAGGAAGGATTGTGTCCTAGAGAATCAGTTCAGGAAGGATTGTCTTAAAGAATAAAATTGGGAAGGACTGTGTCCTAAAAAATCAGTTTAGGAAGGATTGTGTCCTAAAGAATAAAATTAAGGGAGGAATTTATCCTAAAGAATAAAAATAAGGAAGAAATTTGTCCTAAAGAATAAAAATGAGGAAGGATTTTGTCCTAAAGAATAAAAATGAGGAAGGATTGTTTTTTTATGGAATTTCAGGATGTTTTGGGTTGAAAAGATCCTGAAACTCATCCCATTCCAGCCCTGCCATGGACACCTTCCACAGCCCCAGGGTGCTCCAAGCCTCTCCTACTCAACTTTGGCCAATTATTTCTGCCAGAAATCACCCAAAATTCTCTTCAGAACCGATTCATCCGTGGGAGCCGCTTCCCAAGGGACTGACTCAAACCTGGGATGCTTCTTGTCCCTAAATCCCTGAATCCTGAATCCCTCAGAGCAACATCCAGGATCCACTGGATCCACTTCAGCCCCGGTTTTAAACTTCCTTCTGACACCTGCAGCTCTCATTAGGTAAAAAAAGGATTTGATTTCATTTCTTTTTTACCAAAATCGCTCAGCCAGCCTTTATCCCATCACCCACAGATTGTTTTCCACTCCATGACAAATCCATCCCGAAATCCCAACGTTTTCTATCTGCCTATGACAAATCCTGAAATCCCGATGTTTTCTGTCTGCCTGTGACAAATCCCAAAATCCCGATGTTTTCCATCTGCCTATCACAAATCCATCCCGAAATCCCAACGTTTTCTATCTGCCTATGACAAATCCTGAAATCCTGATGTTTTCTGTCTGCCTATGAGAAATCCATCCCGAAATCCCAATGTTTTCCATCTGCCTGTGACAAATCCCGAAATCCCAATGTTTTCCATCTGCCTATCACAAATCCATCCCGAAATCCCGATGTTTTCCATCTGCCTATCACAAATCCATCCCGAAATCCCAATGTTTTCCATCTGCCTATCACAAATCCATCCCGAAATCCCGATGTTTTCCATCCGCCTATCACAAATCCATCCCGAAATCCCGATGTTTTCCATCCGCCTATCACAAATCCATCCCGAAATCCCAATGTTTTCCATCTGCCTATCACAAATCCATCCTGAAATCCCAATGTTTTCCATCCGCCTATCACAAATCCATCCCGAAATCCCAATGTTTTCCATCTGCCTATGACAAATCCATCCCGAAATCCCGATGTTTTCCATTGTGCCCGACTGGAGCGGAAGTGTTTTTCCACGCTGACAAATTCTTGGCCAAAGTTTCACCTCAGGACAATTCTGGGCACTTGTATAAACAGGATGAGGGCAGAGGCAGCAGTGCCCATCCAGCAGCTTTGCTGCCAGCGCTGGAAGCGGCTCAGGAATTCCCGGAATTCTGATTTATCCCAGTTTCGACCGAGAAGGGATAAAAAAGGTGAGGTTTTAAACGTGGGGGATAAGGAGAGATTTTATAAAAAGTCAAAGGAATGGGTTGGGCTGGGCAGTTTTGTGTCCAGAGCTCCCAAGGGTCCAAAGCCCAAGCCGAGCTTTGGAAACCCCTGAAGTTGGGAATTAATATTATATTGATATATAGTAATATAAATATATAAATAATAATATAGAAGAATAGAAGAATAGAAATAGAATAGAAGAATAGACTAGAATAGAATAATAGAATATAATAATATAATAGAAAAGAATAATAAAATAGAAGAATAGACTAGAATAGAATAACAGAATAGAACAGAATAGAATAGAAATAGAAATAGAATAGAATAATAGAATAGAATAAAATAGAAGAATAGAATAGAATAGAATAGAATAGAATAGAATAGAATAGAATAGAATAATAGAATAGAATAGAATAATAGAATAGAATAGAATAATAGAATAGAACAGAACAGAATAGAATAGAAGAATAGAATAGAATAAAATAGAATAATAGAATAGAATAGAATAATAGAATAGAATAGAATAATAGAATAGAATAGAATAATAGAATAGAATAATAGAATAGAACAGAATAATAGAATAGAATAGAATAGAAGAATAGAATAGAATAATAGAATAGAATAGAATAATAGAATAGAACAGAACAGAACAGAAGAATAGAATAGAATAGAATAGAATAGAATAGAATAGAATAGAATAGAATAGAATAGAATAGAATAGAATGAAGAATAATATTATTGTATTTTTATATATTATAATTATACAAGTATGTATCTATTTATATTATATATTATATATATTATTTCCGTATTTTCCCAATCTTTTGCTGAACCATCCATCAGCTTTCCCTGCTCCATCCTCTCCAGGAGAAGCTGCCTGGATCTCTCCCCCTGGTCCCTCCCTGAGGCGCAGGGACGAGGAGGGAGCGATGATCCCGGGCGGGATCCGCAGGAGCTCCGCGCAGCTCCGGCTCGGCGCCCATCCCTGGGGATTCCCAGCTGGAATGAGCTCCCAGGAGAGCCTGGAGGGACTCACCCTGCCAATCTCTGCAGTCCAGGACACCACGATGGTGTTGGGCACCGTGGTGGACAGTCGGACCAGTGAGGTAATGTTGATGGGTCGGCTGGGGCGCTTTGGTTCCACACCGTTTTTGGTTGGTGGCAGGTAGCCCTGAAAAAACAAAAGATTTTGGATCTCAGACAAAAGGAATTCAAAGGTGGTTTTGCCTCCTGGCCCTTCCCATACAGCTGGAGCAGGCTCTGTGTTTAATTCTGTGTTTAATTCTGTGTTTAATTCAAAATATATGATAAAATCTCAGGTGTTTTATCAGCTCTTCCTCCCCGTGGAAATCCAAAATCCCAACCCTGCCCACGGAATATTCCAAGGAACTTTTCTCCTGTCTCAGCAAAACTGAACAAAAAACCCCAAACTTCGGACCAGAGTCTCTAAAATTCCATCCTTTTTTTGTGCTGGCATCACTAAATATGTGAACTTGAAAAGAATAGAATAGAATAGAATAGAATAGAATAGAATAGAATAGAATAGAATAGAACAGAACAGAACAGAACAGAATAGAACAGAATAGAACAGAATAGAATAGAATAGAATAGAACAGAACAGAACAGAATAGAACAGAATAGAATAGAATAGAACAGAACAGAACAGAACAGAATAGAACAGAATAGAATAGAACAGAACAGAACAGAATAGAATAGAACAGAATAGAATAGAACAGAACAGAACAGAATAGAATAGAATAGAATAGAATAGAATAGAATAGAATGTGAACTTGAAAATTTCACATATTTAACTTTAGAAAAATTTACATATTTAACTTTAACTTCCATGTTAACTTCTGGATCTACCAGCTAAAACAAACCACTTGATCTTTGCATTCCAGAAGATAAAAACAAAGATTGAGATGTTTTTTTGGGCAGAAAACTCCTAATAAAGCACCCCAAAAGGTGTTATTAAAAGATGAGTTAATTAAAAGTATAAAAAATAAAAAAAAAAGTTAATTAAATCTTATTAAAAAAGATTTACCGGGAGGCTGCACGGTTTCCCGTTGACTTTCACACACAGATTGGGTGGGAAGTGATCTTCTTGGGGACAACTGGTTTCTGATAAACAAAACCTAAAAACAAAGAGCTGCCATCAACTTTCACTTTTCCAGCTGTTTCAATCTCTTCCTATCCCCATCTCCTAAATTCCCAGAAGGAATTGGGGTTTTTCCCACTGTTTTTCCCATTTCCACGGTGACTGATCCTGCTCAACACACCCCTCTGATGAGGTCACTAAAACAGGAAAACTCCCCCAAAATCACAGGGGCTCAAGCAGGATGGAGGTTCCTTCTCAGATTCCCGGAATTCCTCAGCCTGACTCATCCCAATCCCGGTTTCTTCCCTCCAGCCTCTCGTTTTCCGCCGTCCCAGCCGTGGTTTCGGGAATCCTCAGGCCTCTGATGTGGGATTTATTTATTTCAAGTTCAAAGAGGAGGTTTTTTTATTTGCTGCAGGACAAACCCAGCCCGTGGACAAAGAGCGTTCCAAGGAGCGGGAAAAGCTCTCAGCTCCCCTGGATTCCTTCCAGGATCGTCCCTGTCCGCGTTCCAGCAGGAGCTGGATAATCAAAATCCATATTTTCCCTCCTCTTCCTTGATCCACCCTGGCTAAAACCCAGAATTTAATCAACTTATGATGAAAAATTCGTAATTTATGATTAAAAACCCACAAATGAACCAGATTTGGCGATTCCCAAAGCGCCTGAGGAATCCTGGAATACTCAAGGAATCCCTGCTAGGAAAACCAACCCTCCCTGCCCATGGATTTCCCAACTCCAGGCAGACAGAATGACCAAGGTGGAGTTACAGGATTCATTCACAAGAAAATCCAGGAATTCCCATCCTGCTGGGCAGGATCTGGCTGATAAATCCCAAAATCCACCAGGCAATAAAATCTCCCATCCCTGTCCATGATCCAGCAGGGGCTGGATAATCAAAATCCCCATTTTTCCTGGTCCACCCTGGCTGAGACAGAGAATTTAATCAACTTATGATTAAAAACTCACAATTTATGATTAAAAACCCACAAATTAACCAGATTTGGTGATTCCCAAAGCGCCTGAGGAATCCTGGAATGCTCAAGGAATCCCTGCTAGGAAAACCAACCCTCCCTGCCCATGGATTTCCCAACTCCAGGCACATGGAATGACCAAGGTGGAGTTACAGGAAGGAGGATTCACTGGTAAGAAAATCCAGGAATTCCCATCCTGCTGGGCAGGATCTGGCTGATAAATCCCAAAATCCACCAGGCAATAAAATCCTTACCTTAGCTGGACCTGTACTGTGAAGTCACATTTGGTCCCAGAAATATCCCTGGAAAAAAAGAGAAAATTAATTTAAATATCCTGATTAATACAGGATTCTTTAATGTTTATTTCATAAATAAATTTAATTTTTTTTTTCCATCTTTGCTATAATAATTTGAATATTTAACATTATTTAACAGTAATATTTAATTGATATTGTGATACAGATTCTTCAAAAGTTTGCTGGAAGTCCAATTTATGGAATTTCAATTTATGGAAAACTTTTTTATACAAAAAAAGCAGTAAAATTTGGACTTTTGGGAATAGGTAATGTACACCAGACTTTGCTTTTTGTTTTGGTGGTTTTTTGTTTGATTTCTAGGGATTTGGGGGTTTTTTTGGGTTTTTTTCTTTATTTTGTTATTTTGATTTTCTTGGGGATTTTTTTTGGTTGTTTTTAGGGTTTTTGTGGGGGGGGTTTAGGGATTTTTTCTTTGGTTTTTTTGCTTTTTTGTGCATTTTCGATTGGGTTTTTTAGGATTTTTTTCCTTGGTTTTTTTTATGGGTTTTGGAGTTTTTTCTTTAGTTTTTTGGCTTTTTTGTCATTTATTTTTTAGGTTTTATTCTTTGGTTTTTTATGTCTTTTTGGGGTGTTTTCCTTGGAGGTGTTTTCGGTAGGTTTTTCAGTCTTTGCTCAATTTATTTTACACCATAAAAAACCCCGCAATGGCTCACCACAAAATCCCACCTTCCCAATAAATTCCCAAACAAACCGGCGCCGAACGACGCAAAAAACCCCGGATTTCACCCCAAATAAACCCCCCAAAAAACTCAGAGCCGGGGTCCCACCCTCTGCAGCCACCCAGAGGAGTTCCCCAGGTGAGGGCGGGGACTGGAGCAGATTTTGGGGTGAATAATTGGGATTTCACTCACATGGAGCTGCTGATCTGCTGCACTTGCTGCGGCGTCAGCGCGAAGGCGAAGCAGGTTTCCCGAAATCTCTGGCTGTTATCCGAGGCTGAAAGAGAGCACCAAAAAACACAGCGAGAGAAATCAATCCGGGTTTTAATAATTGTTAAAAAGATATATTAATTAAAATAACCATAAAAATAGAATATATTATATTGTATATCATATATATTTAATATTTAAATTTCAAATAATTAATAATAATAATTTATTCTATATTATATATTATAGCTATTATATATATTATTATATATTATATAATATATTTATATTATATAATATTATCATAGATATATACATTATTCTATATATTATATATAATATTGTATACATTATAATATATAATACATATTATTGTGCATTATATATCATATATTATATATGTATATAATATACATATTATAATTATTAATTTAATTAATTATATAATATGTATAATATATTAATATATATTATATGATATATATAATATATATTATGTAATTATTTATAGATATAAAATCTATTATACATATAGTTATCTATTATATAATATATATAAAATATTACTTATAATATATAATATAATAAAAATAATAAAAATTTTAATTACTAAAATAATTATTAATAATTATATATAACTAATTATATGGTTAATAATTATATAGAAAAAGTATATATGAAATAATAAATAAATAAATTATATCTACAATTATATTTGTAAATATATTTATAATTATAGATATAATTATATATACGGCTATATCTAGAATTACATATATTATAAATATAAATATAAATAAATAATAATAGAAATATAAATATATAAATAATGAATGACAAGCTGCTCATAATTTCCATTTCAATCTCATTATTCTTCATAATCTCCCACGTTCCCAACCAACATCCCCGGTAAATTTCCCCATTTTTTGCTTTATTACAAATGCACTTTTTGACTCCTCCCCGGGCTGAGCGAGGATTTCTGGCTGAGAACGGGAATTTTGGGTGCTGGGTTGGAACCAACAACAGCAAAGGCACCCATGGAGCGTAAAAATACAGCAATAACGATAAAAACAATAATCACAATAAAAATCCCACTTTTTTATCATTCCCGCTCCAAAATCCTCCCGTTTATCCCGGTTTTTTTGCTGCTGGGGGTGAGCGGGAACGAGGAGCACGAAGCTGCTGTTGGGAATCTTTGAGAAAAGATAAAATTTTATAAATAACTTTCAATTTTGAAACGCGTTTCAAATCCGTTTCCTCCCCGCCAGCGCCAACCGCAGGAAACGCGACGTAGACAATTAACAATGAAAAATTAACAATTCTTAGACAATTAACAATGAAAAATTAACAATTCCTAGACAATTAACAATGAAAAACTAACAATTTTTAGACAATTAACAATGAAAAATTAACAATTTTTAGACAATTAACAATGAAAAACTAACAATTTTTAGACAATTAACAATGAAAAATTAACAATTTTTAGACAATTAACAATGAAAGTCTGCTTCCACATTTGCTACATTATTTTATTTATTTATTTAATTGATTATTAATTATTACTTTACATAATTTCCACATTATACGAATATAATATATATATAAATAAAATGTAAATATGATAAATATAAATAAAATATAAATATAAATAAAATATAAATATAACTATAGAAAAAAATATAAATAAATAGAAATATATAACTAAATATAACTATATAGATATAAATATAAAAAATAATAATAAAAATATATGCACACAATGTGTGTATATATATATATGTATATATAAATATGTATCTCCACACAATTAACAGATCACCTATTTAATAATTAAAAATTATCCAGAAAAGCCATTTTCTACTAATTCTGCTCTTTATTTTGGAAAGCCCCTCCAGCACCCAAGTGAGAAAGAAGAACCCAGCTTGAGTGGCTGCATTTTCTACAGCTCTAAAAATATTCTGTTCCACCTCAGCAGTACCCGGGGCTAAAAATAACCACACGATCTTTCTGCAGCAAAATACCTCCTCCTGTCTGAGAAATAAACTGAATTTCCATTCAAACTCAAATCTTTTATGTATTTTTTGGTATCGTGGAGTTGAGGTGGTGATGCTTCCTAAAGCACAAATAAACTGAGGTGTGTCTTCTCATCACAATTTATTAAATATCCAAGGGAATGGATTCATATATTAAATGGATTGTATATTTATAAATATATATACATTTATGGTTTATATGTGTAAATTATATATATTTATATATCTATTAAATTCATTATATATTTATAAATATAGATATTTATATTTTATACGTGTAAATTATAAATATTTACATATCTATTAAATTTATTATATATTTATAAATATATATATTTCATATATGTAAATTATATATATTTATATATCAAGTAAATGTGTTATATATTTATAAATATATATATTTATATTTTATATGTGTAAATTGTATATATTTATATATTTAGTAAATGGATTCTATATTTATAAATATATATATTTATGGTTTATATGTGTAAATTATATAGATTTATATTTGTAGCTAAATATATTAATTATATTATATATTTATATATAAATATATATAAATAAAAAAAATTTTATAATTATATAAAAATATAAATATATATATAATTATATATATAAATATATACATAATTTATATATAAAATAATATATTCTGTACTACATATAGTATATATACTATATATAGTATATGTATAAACACTATATAGTATATATAGTATATTTAGTATATATAGTATATAAATACATTATATATTAAATATATTATATATTTGATTTATTAAATACATATAATTTATTATATAATACTGTATATGATAATATATCATAATATAAAATATTTTTATTTATATATATGCGTACACATATATATAATTTATTAAAGAGAGGCTTGGAGTAAAACCCAACCTGCACATTACACGAGAATGACCTCAGCTATCATCAAATCATTCCCAATAAACAGATTTATTTCAAATCCCAATAATTGTGTTTTATTTCCAAAGACAAGAACAGTTGTAAGGATGAGGAGCAGAGGGAATTTTTGCTGCGTGCAGTACGAAAAACGAGAGGTTGTTCATTAACCTCACGGTCTGGATGAGCTCCATTTGCCAAAATCTTCACCAGGAATGTGGAATATCCATCTGGGAATTCCCCAGGAGGGACCAGGGATGGAGGGAAGCTGTCCCTGGGTGTTTGGGATGGAAATCAGGAGAAGGATTTTCCCCCAGAGGGTGGTGGGGTAGGGGGACAGCTCCCCAAGGAACGCGCACATTCCCAAGGCTGCCGGAACTCCGGGAATATTTGGGCACCGCTCTCAGGGTGGGATTTTGGGGTGTGTGTGCTGGGCCAGGAGTTGGATTGGATAACCCTTCCCAGCTGAGGACATTCCCCAGTTCTCATTCTTCCTCCCTGGACAGGTGAGACGCCTCACTTGGCTTCTCCTTTAAACACCGGATTCATGTTCAACCCAACATCCTGCTGAAAATCCCACCCCAGCTGGACCAAAACCGGGCTTGGATGAAGGAACAAAAACCACCTGAGCTTTGAAGATGTTAAAATTCAGAGGGGTGACTTCAGACATCCCTAAATCCATGCCAGCCCACCGCAAAGCAGAGCTCTGCACCTCAAAATCCAGTATCTGCCACCCCTCAACACAAGGATTCAGGAGATCTGAAATTCCGAGAGAAATCCCAAATTTCCGCTGTTTTTTGTCCCACCTCGGCCATTCTGCTTTAGTTTCACATCACATATTTAAATATTATTTATTTATCATAACCTTGGACCTTTCCAAACACTCCAAATCTATTTGAGGAGAAACATTTTAGGGAACACCCCAATCCTTGATGAGCTCCACAGGTCACACAAGCAGCCTGAGGAAGGGGAAGCACGGTGAAAATCTATCTGCTCCATTTATCCCTTGGAATCATTTTTACATTCCGTTCAAGTCCCGGTTAATCCTCAGGAGGAACAGGCAGAGCCACCCTGGGGGTGGGAAAGGAAGGGAGTAAAGAGACGTGAAGGAGCTTATTTGAAATTGTGCCTAAATATATATATGAAAATAGCCTGGAAACACTCCAAGGGCTACAATTAATCCATAAATATTATGGATTTTAGAACTCCTTCTGATATGTTGTATAAACAGAAGAGATCAGCTGGAAATTCTGTGCAATTGGACAGACATTTATGTTTGATTACTCCTTAAATCAGAATTAGCATTTCTGAAAGCCTGCAGGAAGATCAGGAGACACTTCCATGCCAACGTTCCATGACCAAATTCACTCTCCCAAAGCCATGGATGATGGATGGATGGATGGATGATGGATG
>NW_005087564.1:19119507-19135675 GCF_000331425.1 Pseudopodoces humilis | reverse complement strand
GATGGATGGATGGATGGATGGATGATGGATGATGGATGGATGATGGATGGATGGATGGATGGTTGGATGGATGGATGGGTGATGGATCATCCATGTCCTGGAATCTTGTTCATCCATGTCCTATCAAGGCCTGGAATCTTTGTCAGGGCCTGGAATCTCAAAACATTCATGTCCTGGAATCCTGGGACATCCATGTCCTGGAATCTCAGTTCATCCACGTCCTGGAATCTCAGTTCATCCATGTCCTGGAATCCTGGGATATCCACGTCCTGGAATCTCAGTTCATCCATGTCCTGGAATCCTGGGATATCCATGTCCTGGAATCTCAGTTCATCCATGTCCTGGAATCCTGGGATATCCATGTCCTGGAATCTCGGTGACCTCAGCTTTATGCATGAGCAGATCGAGCAATCAGCTGAAGAAAACCTGACTAAATCTGGTTTTTTAGGAGTTTCCCAGTTAAAACTCTCCCAAAAAAACCCCACTCTTGACTATGGCAAGCTCAACTTGAGGCCCAGCACCCTGAAATCCCGAGAAAAGCACCCCAAGAGCGCTGGAATTCCAGCTCAGAGCTAACATTTCACCCCATCCTCACACAATTAAAAGCTGCAGGGCCGGAAATCGAGAGAACTCCAAGCTGAGTTGAGAATTTCGTGTTTTGTTGAACTTCCTCTCACAAAGCACATTTGGAAAAGAAAAACAACAAACACAGAAGACAGAAAAAGCGTGACTTTCGTATAAACCGTGCCGGAGATTGCACGGAGCGCGAGATCGGATCGCGAGAGAGGAAAAAGGAGAAATTCCTGCCAAACAAAACTTTTGTGCTTTCCAACCCAGCTTTGTCCTGCTCTGAATTCGTTCTTTAATGGCCTTGAACTACAGGAACCCTCAAGATTTTAGGGCTGCAGATTTTAGGGCTGCAGATTTTAATGTTGCAGATTTTAGAGCTGCAGATTTTAGGGCTGCCGATTTTAGGGCTGTGAATTTTAGGGCTGCGGATTTTAGGGTTGCAGATTTTGGAGCTGCAGATTTTAGGGTTGCAGATTTTGGAGCTGCAGATTTTAGGGTTGCAGATTTTGAGGCTGCAGATTTTAGGGTTGCAGATTTTAGGGTTGTTTTAAGGTCTGGCTCCACGTCCGCGGCACCGGGATCGCTCACGGCCAAAGGGAAATTCATGGAAAATTCATGGGAAGCTCGTGAACGGCACAAATTCTGGGTGGGAAGTAAGGACTCAACCCCTGAGGAGGAAACTCTGCTGCTTGGAGAAATCCTGGAGTGCAGAAATGAAGGAATTAAACTGCGACCTCTATCCAGAGCTCCTCACCAGAGGCTTTGGAAGCTGTGATGGAATTCTGCTGGCTCTGAGGGATAATGACTGATCGGTGCCTCTTCCTTCCAGGAGGCTGCAGGTAAAAAAAATTCTAATTTCTCTGGCTCAGATCCAACTTTTCACTGCTGTGTTCAAGCTGAAGCACAGCAAATAAACTGCGGGAGGATGATCCTTGTGCCATTTGGACTGATTTGAAACAGGAGAAGGAGGAGAACTCCCAGCTTCTTTAATCCTTTCAATTTTGGGGAAAAAAATCAAAATTTAAAAAGCTTCATTTCCCTTCCAGGTAAGTAATGACCCCTAAGCCAGTTAAAACGTATTTTGGAACAACCACACAACTCAAGCAATTAGGAATATTTGCTGTAACAAAAGGCATTTTTTTTAAGATGTTGCTTAACTGTCTGATGTCCCTTCCATAATCAGCTGGCAAATTCCGGGCCTCCTTACTCACAGTAAACACATTTCAGCACACAAAAGAGATCTTATCTTTTGTGTTAGGAGTTACTTTTGGAAAAATGTGCTTAAAAACCAACCAATTAGCAAAGTCTAAGCTCTGGGGGCTGGAAATGGGGGAATTAAGTGAGAGCTGCAGCTTCACTTGATAAACAACCTCAATTCTCCTCTTTGGATCCTATGAGAGAAACAACAGAGAAGCAGGGGAATAAAGAGACTTGCACGCATTCCATCGAAGCTGGAGTGGACAAAAACACAAAAAAGGCCTTTTTTAAAAAAAAAATTAAAATAAATAAATAAAAATGACTTTAAATGGTGTAAAAGAGACGCATTCCCAGAAGGAGGAGCTTTCCTGGCTGCCTGGGACACACAAACCCATCCCATCCCGATGTTTTCCGCTCTTGGCAGCGAGGGTCGCTAATAAAAACGTGGATCAAATTCAAGAGCTCGGCTGCAGAGGAACAAAAAGCTCTTTGTCTCACATCAGCAGTGTCCGAGGAGGGCCTGGGCTTGGTGACAAGGTGCTCATCAAAGGTTGGATTCCATCATCTTGGAGGACTTTTCCAGCCTCAGGGATTCTGGGATTTGGCCACCAAAAGGTGCTGGTGAGAAGGGGAGAGATGGAGAAATCCCTGCATTCCATGAATCCAGCCCATCCCTCTGAATCCCAGGCTGTGCTTAAATACAAGATTTTCTATTTCCTCCTTTTAAATACAAGATTTTCTCCTTCCTCCTTTTAAAATACAAGATTTTCTATTTCCTCCTTTTAAATACAAGATCTTCTCCTTCCTCCTTGTAAAGACAAGATTTTCTCTTTCCTCCTTTTGAAGACAAGATTTTCTCTTTCCTCCTTTAAAATACAAGATTTTCTATTTCCTCCTTTTGTTCCTTTACAAATAAGAGTGAGCAGATTTGATTTCCTTATCTGTTCCTCACATTAGCTGTGTTTCACCCACCCACACGAAATATTTGGGTACAGAATGCCCTGCTGGGCAACTCCCTGCCCTGAGGCTTTTCTCAAATTATTGCTTCTTCAATCAACCAACTCTTCTGAAAGGGACAGAAAATTCTAGCAAACCTTCCCAGCTGTGCCACCTGCACCTGGGAGCAAGCAGGGCTGATCCCACCACTCCAGGATGTGGTTTGCCCAGTTTTATGGCATTTCAGGAGGATCTGAAATGGGAATTATTCAAATTTTCTCTCACATATTTTGATTTTTTTTTTTCATCTTCCAGTAGGTTCTGTAATTATTCCAAACCCCACATGGGGTCATCAGTTCATCCTTGAGGGGGAGGGAAACAGAGTCAATTCAGAAGTTCTTTATCCCTATCCCATGAGTAATCTGATGGGAAAAAAGCAAAGCAGGAGATGCTGAAATGCTGGCTGAATTCCAAATTCTGAGTGTCTGCAGGAATATCTGCCAGCAGAAAACAAACCAGGGAACCCACACAGGGGACACTGGAGGAAACCCACACTGGTGCCCAAAACCATCTGGGGTAAATCTTCTTCAAATCCTTTCAGCTTTTGTAGTCCAAGTTCTGGGGAAGTGAATAAATGGAGAAAATGAATCCGAGCCTGAACAAGGCAGGGAGGGGCTGGGATGGAATTCCCAGAAAAGCTGTGGCTGCTTCTGCATCCCTGGAAGTGTCCAAGGAGCAGCCTGGGATGGTGGAAGGTGCAGGGATGGGCTTTAAGGTCCTTTCCAAGCCAAACCATTCCAGAATTTTATGATCTGCTCCCCCAAACGCTCAACTCAAAGGTTGTTTTTTTTTAATAGGATTGCTTCAAACCAACAGAATTCCCACATTAAACAAAAGCCTGGAACATTCCTGAAGTTAACAGGAAGCACAGGGATTGCTTCCAAAGGTATCTGCTTGGAATTTCACTGACATTTCCTTACCCTGAAACACCACAAAGGGGAAAAATCCCGCGTTTGGGGCCGGTCTGTGAGCTCTTCCCACATCCAGGAATCGATAAATAAATGCCCAGCATCATTCCTGAGCTGTCTCCTGGAAATTACAGCCTGATTTGGAAGGGTTTCTAATGGAAAAGTGATGAGACACATACTGAGCACCTCATTAGCTCCCACCACCAGCACTGCCTGGAATGGTTATTAATCAATTAGGGTTGAGATTAAAGCTAAATAGATACAGGGCGAAGAATACCTGAACCACAAGATTAAATTACCAAAATGTCTCGGCTTTTCCCTCAATTACAGCAGATAAACCAGAAAGAAAATGCAAATAAGTGTGGTAGGGCCTTCAGAATGCACAGACAACCTCAGCACTCACGTATCAGGTGGAAAAATACCTAAAAAGAAGATTAAATGACAAAAAACTCTCTGGTTTTTCCTAAATTAGAGCAGCTAAAGCAAAAAAAATATACAAGTAAGTGTGGTAGATCCTTCAGAATGCACAACCTCAGCACTCACACATCAGGTGGGAAAACACTTGAAAAAGAGGATTACATGACCAAAATCTCTCTGGTTTTTCCTAAATTATAGCAGCTAAAGCAAAAAAAAATATATAAATAAGTGTGGCAGATCCTTCAGAATGCACAGACAACCTGAGCACTCCCACATCAGGTGGGAAAACACCTGAAACAGAAGATTAAATGACCAAAATCTCTGTTTTTTTCCTAAATTGCGGCAGCTAACGCAAAAAAAAATACAAAAAAGTGTGGTAGAGCCTTCAGAACTCACAGACAACCTGAGCACTCCCACATCAGGTGGGAAAGCACCTAAAAAGAAGATTAAATGACCAAAATCTCTGCTTTTCACATCAACTAAAGCAAAACAAACACCAATAAGGGTGGCAGAAGGGCACAGACAGCCCCAGCCCCCCAGGCTGTCGCTGCTCAGCTTTGTTTACTCGGGATTTCTTCTGCAAAGCTTTGGGGTTTTGTTTCTTTTCTCACTCACCCACCCTTCTCTCCCCAAATCTCCTCTCACAAATCCGCTCCTCCCACCAGCCAGGAATCTTTGCTGGTTTCAAGGTTCCAAGCCACAGAAATCACCAGGAATGGGGCTTTTTTTAGGGAATATTGAGGGGTATGAGAAGTGAAGGGTGATGTGAAGTGCTCCGGGCAAGAAAAAACAATCCCATAAAATGATATATAATATGATAGATATATATATATGTATATATATATATATATATGTGTGTATATATGCATATATATATGTGTATATATGTGCATATGTGTATATATATATGTATATATGTGTATATATATGTGTGTATATATATGTATATATTTATATATATGTATATATATAAAATATATACCACCAGAATATTATATATAACACATATATACAGATATAGTATATATATCATATAATAGATATAATATATATTATACCACATTAATATATTATATTAAATAGTATATATAATACATCATATAATATATATGTATTATATATTATAAAATAATAAAATATAATGATGTATATATAATATATAACAGATATATTATATATTTATATAATATATACTACAATATATTAAATTGCATAAATTATATTATATTGTATAATTTATTATATTATATATAATACTATAATATACTGTAATGTAATATACTGTAATATAATATACTATATAATATGTAATATGTTACATGTATTATTATAATAATATATAATATAATTCTATTCTATTCTATTCTATATTCTATTATAATATCTATTATAATATCTATTATTACATTATATTATATTATATTATATTATATTATATTATATTATACTATATTATATTATATTATATTACATTATAGTCTATTATATTACATTATATTATAGTCTATTATAGTTATATTATAATAATATAGTATAACATACCGTGATATAATAATAATAATAATGTATAGTATAATAATATAATAATATATATACTATATATTAACATATAAATATATCAATATATATAATAATACTCTGGGAGCAGCAGATTCCTCTCAGCAGCTCCAGCAGTGATTTAGACCTTCATACCAAAATCAGCTGCCAGAAAAACACCAACAACAGCAAAAAACCCACAAATTCCCTAAATTCAGACGTTCAGACTGCAAAGGAGCCAGCGAATTTCCAGCCTGGCACCCCTTCCCAGCACAGATCAGAACATTTTAGAAGCTTGATGGATTTGGGGGTAGTTTTGTTTAGTTTGGGGTTGTTTTTTTTATCATAATGAAGCTCTGTGGTTTATAAGAACTCCTGAAAGCAGAATGGTTTGGGGGTTGTTTTTCCTTTTTTTCTAGGATTTGTTTCTTGTCAAAGCCCCCCCCCCTCCTTTAAAAATAATGGATGTTTAAATCATATTTAGAGGCTCAGCTAAAGCAACTAATGAGTGTTAGGTAAGACGTCTCTCCATGCAGAACAATCTGTTCCAAAAGTTACCAAAAATAGTAATTCTCTAAACACTGCTGTGATGCAATATTTAACCACTTGCTGCTGCTGCAGCAGCTCAATTTGACCATCTGAGTTTGAACCAACTCAAATTTCACCACAAATCCCCCAAAACACCGCGAGATTTTCTTACTGAGGCTGGTGGGTTTGATTAACTGATCCAACAAGTCATAGAAATGGAGTTTCTGTCCCAAAATTTACCAAATTGCAGTTCTCTAAACACTGCAGCAGCAGCAGCAGCTCAATTTGACCACTTGAATTTCACCATGAATTCCCCAAAGCACCGCGAGTTTTTCTTACCCAGGCTGGTGGGTTTGATTAACTGATCCAACAAGTCATAGAAAGGGAGTTTCTGTCCCAAAATTTACCAAAAACTGCAATTCTCTAAACACTGCTGTGATGCAATATTTAACCACTTGCTGCTGCTGCAGCAGCTCAATTTGACCATCTGAGTTTGAACCAACTCAAATTTCACCACAAATCCCCCAAAAAAAACGCGAGTTTTTCTTACCAAGGCTGGTGGGTTTGATTAACTGATCCAACAAGTCATAGAAAGGGAGTTTCTGTCCCAAAATTTACCAAAAATTGCAGTTCTCTAAACACTGCTGTGACATTGACCACTTGCTGCACCATTTCAATTTGACCGCGAATCCCCCGAACACCGCGAGCAGTTTTTCTTACCGAGGCTGGTGGGTTTGATCAGCTCATCCAACAAGTCGTAGAAAGGGAGTTTCTGCAGTTTGATGTCGGGGTGCACGGGGTGCAGGGCCGAGGTGAGGTGGGGCAGTTCCAGTTCGTGTTTGGGTCCCAGCAGCGACACGGGGAGCAAGGGGGACGTGGCGGGGTGGCCGTCGTAGCCGAGCTGTGGAATGGTGGATGGCGACAGCGTGGCCGGCATGGAGCTGGAGTGCACGCTGGGGATGGACAGGTCTGCTGGGGTCATGATTTTCTGGGGGAACCTTCTCCTATAGAGTTCTTTGATTTTCATCTGGACGGCGGGGCTGCAGCCAGCCTTCAGCAAGTGCAGGGCTTTGGTCAGCAGTTCGTGTTTGCGGCCGTGCTTGTTCCTCCCCGCGTAGCCCAGCAGCACCTGCAGCTCCGAAACTCGAAGGCTCATAACCATTTGCTTCAAAGAAACGAAACAAGGAATTAATAGGGGCACTTCCAGCACCCTCACCCGAGCTAGGAAGGGCTTGAAGGCCGTTAAGGAGGAGGATTTTAAAGGCTCTGCGCCCCCTTTTGCAACGCTCACGTATTTTTTTAAATGCTCAGGGTTTATTTTCCACTCTGCAATCAGAGATTTTTTTTAAAGGCATTTCCATTCTGTGGGCAAAAACCTGAGGAAAGGACTCGGTGCAAAATAAAAGTTGTGACTGTACTTGTGGTTTTTTTTTAATCACTCACTAAAATCTCTGATGTCAATAATTTGTTACTGCTCTGGCTGGATGTAAAAGCAGTTGTACATTGACAAATCCAAGCTGTGCCAGCCCTGAACTCCAAACAGCGCTTCCAAGTGCCTCCCCCATTTTGCAGCAGAAATAAAAGGCTCAGAGCCAGGAGATCAATGGCATTAAAAGGAGAGGGAATATGATCCCAGCTGACCCCGTGGCACCACTCCTGGGTTAAAGGAAACTTCTTCCCGTTCCATCTCCACGCTCCTCCCGTCAGAGCTGCGGATCCTGCTCTGGGCTCTGCCTCCTGTTAATTAGCATCCTCATTAACGCAGATGTTTAGTGTCTCCCAATGGGATCTAATGAATCAGACTGGTACAACTTGTCACCTGTTTGACTTCTCCAGAACGGAGAACAACGCCTCCCCAGCCAGTGAAACCAGTAACCACCAGTCGGCATCGACTGGGCGGGCAGGAGCCAGAAAATCAACTTCAGGGCCTGGTTTTTATGGAAAAAATTATTTCAGTGCTTGTCCATCATCAGAAGGCCTGAGACACCAGCTGGAATGGTGATTCCCTCTGGAATTCTGGATTCCCAAGGAATCATGAAGAAATACAACACCTAAAGCCCACTGATGAGACAGGCTGCACCCTCCGCGTGAAACAATTCAATATTTTGTAGTCAACCCCAGAAGATCCGACTCCACACAACACTCGATGGATTTATCTGGGAGCAAAGCAGCTCATTCAGCACTTGAGGGAGGGTTCTGCAATTTCCCAGCCACTGAATTTGGAATCTCTGAATTTGACCACAAACCCTCCCCATCCTCTCTGCTCCTTCCAACCCTGCAAAGCATTTGGTCTCAAACACCGCTCTGATTTTATTCCACGTTAATTCTCAAACCTCAAGTGCCCAGATTAGAAAGGCCCTACCCCTGGCTTTAGTAAAACCAGCCCCAAACTCCCATCATCTCCTCAGAGCTCCAGCACCTGCAAGATCACTAATTACAAGATATTTAAAAGCCCTAAATGAGGTGATTCATGTCTTTAATGAGGTTTGCAGCAGCCACATCGAAGTCAAATTTGCCACAAGGTTTCTGCTCTGCCGAACCACAGCTCAGGAACCTGGCTGAGCCTTCCACAAACCCTTTGGAAAGACATGAAGTTGTTTTTTTTTTCATCTCTGAATACCCCAAGAACCTTCCTCACATTTAACTCTGAGACTGTCACAGATCCACTAATGAGAACAGACGAGCTGCTTGGTAAGAAATGAAGATGTCTTAAAAGAATAAGGCATTTCAGTTCCAATCTGAAGTGTTGACAGCTGAAAGGAAAGTGAAACAAATAGATTTGAAACACGGAAAAACACTATTTATAATGCTTTCCAAACAGTTCTTCGACAGAATGAGGAGCTACAGCTGAAGGGTTTCGTGCCATCACCATTAAAAGTCACTTCCTCAACAGCCAGAACCTCTCAGAGCTTCACTCTCTTCTTGTTTTGTAAGGAACGAGCAGCAGAGGACTGAGAAATAACTGAGGCAGTGAGAATCTCCTGCTCCACGCTGGAGAATTTCCATTTTTAAGGTGAAGGCGAGCTGGAATGAGCGCACACAAAGCAGGGTCCGCGCTGGAGCCAGACTCGGAGACCAAAACAAACAAAATTCCCACATCTTCCCCGCCCCGGCGCATTCCTCGCGCAGGAGGACAGGAACAATTTTGTTTGCAGTGCTCAGGGCACCGACAGAACCCTCCTTAAAAACAGCAATAAAGCCATGTGGCTTTTATTAGCCTTCCATAATTTATAGATAAACCTTTTATCCGCAACAAAGAGAGCCTTGAAGCATCCCCACCTCGCGCAGGGCTTTGCCAGGGGATGCTGTCCACGGGAAAAGTCTCCTACGACACCGACACCAAAATTCCCGTCCCCTCCTCCAACCCAGGAGCGTTTCAGAGGATCCAACCCAGCTCCGCCAGCAGAAATCCAAACCCTCTCCACTCTCTGATCCGTGGTCTCCTGACCCTGGAACGGGCAGGGAAACAACCCAAACGTGTGAAAAAACCTCAATTTCCCTGTCACATCTCATCACAATTCCAACCCCTCGCTGGCTCAGCTGCAGCAGCAAAGCTGGAGGGCAAAGACACAGAGAGTTTTGCTCCAGGAGATGTTGGAAATGTTGATTTTCTTTCCTGTTGCCTGCAGCAGTCGAGCAGAAAAGATCACTGGAACCCGCCAGGTCCAAAGCCCACCTTGAAGAGCAAAGAACTGCCCCCACCTCTGGCTGCTGAGCAGAATTGCCCCAAAAAATTGGGATTTCTCTGTCCTGACAGGAAATAAAGGAACAGAACAACAACAAAAAGCTGAACTGCGGCTTTGTTTCTATCAAATAGAAATGAAAAAAAACCCCTTTTATTTCTATAAAAGGATATGCCCAATTCCCAAGGACTGACTGCAGAGAAATCCCGCAATTCCAAGCGTTCAGTCCTGGGAATATTCATTCCCACAAACATCACAGCAGTGCACAAGAAATTGACGTTATTTAGCTCTGAAAAGGTTGAGGTTTTGGCACTGGGATTTCCAACAATTCCCAGCATCAAACAGGCGCTGGTTTTGTGCGCTTTGGTACTGAGGGAATGCTCAAAATTCCCAAAGAGGATGAGGATGGTGAGGAATATTTTTAAAAGTTGGGAGAAGCTCTCCAGAAAAAAAAAAATCTCTCCAGAAATGCAGCTCAGCTCGGGTTTGTGGCAGATTTGGGATGGAGGAGTGAGGAAGGGAGATGTGAGCACACAGCCGGCATTTCCACCAACGGCGCCGCTCGGGGATTCCTCATCCCGGCTCCCTCCGACATTCCCATCCCCACTCCCTTCCCGAATCCCTCGGGGATTTGCTGCCATCCCAGCAGTCCCACGGTTCCCCCTGGGAGCTGGGAAAGAGGCCAGGTTGTTTTCCCACCTCCCCTGTTTTCGGTGTTCCCAAACCTGGGTTGTTTTCCCGGCTGGGTCAATCCCAGGATTTGACGCCGTTCCAGCTGCTGAAGGAAAATCCCAAATTTCTGTGTGTTGGGGGAAGGCTGAAACACCTGGAAACGAGGAGTATTCCCACCAAAAAATAAAAAAAATTAAAAATTGAAATATATGAGACTGCTGCTCACACTCTCCGGTGATTATCCATAGGAAAGGGATCTTCCTCTGTGGCTCTTTCCCAAAATAATCATCACATTTTTAAATAAAAAAGCTATCAGAGATGAAATCTTGGCTTTCCCAAACCCAGGAGAGATTCCCAAACTTCAGATTCCCAGCTGGAGGAATTCCAACCCTCAGCACAACAGGTCAGAGCGCTCTCAGCAGTTGAATCTTGTCTCCATGCCCTAGGAAAACTGGGAATTAAGCTTAAAAATGAATCCAATCTAAGTGTTGGTGCCTCTGGATAAGAAATTCCCTGGAAAAACCGTGCCTGGCACTGATTATTCAGTTATTTATTGTTGACATGATTCAATTATGAATTATTTAATTATTCAGGTGAACCTGAATTTTTTTCCCCATTTTTAGAAGGGTGGGATTTGTCTGAGGGGTAAAAAGCAGGCAGAAATCAACATTAATTTCTATTTTTAATCAACTGAGAGTGATGGACGAGACTGAGCATTCCTCATCCATCCACCAGCACAAAAAATGTCTTTTTTCATCCATTTTTCATCCAAAACCGCCTTCAAATCAAAATATTCCAATCCAGGTTTTTTGAACTTCTCCGGTTTATCAGCCCTGGGATCTGCCTGGAGAATCCAAGGAATTATTCCTGGATGTTTCTGGTGAGCAGAGGCAGGGAAGAAGCCCCACATCGATTTATAAACAGCAATTTCAGGCAGTGACAGCGAATTGTTTGTTATTAAAAACACACTAATTAGCGATCTTTTAGTAATTAAGAGTCATTATGACAGAAGACAGGAAGAGCTGCAGCAAATTCCTTCAAAGGTGGAGGACAACAGAAATGGAAATTTCCCTCTTATTGGAAAAAGAATTCCATAATCACTCCTAAAAAACAGTGATTAAAATTATTAAAAATTAATTTAGGAATTATTATTAAAATTTTAAATTAAATTTAAAATTTTAAAAAATAAATAGTAATAACATTAATTTAGGAATTACTATTAAAATTTTAAATTCATTTTAAAATTTAAAAATTAAACATTAATAATATCAATTTAGGAATTACTATTAAAATTTAAAATTAAATTTAAAATTTTAAAAATTAAATCATATTAATAATATTTTTAAATTATTTTTAAAATATTAAATTATTTTCAAAGAAATAATTTTTAATTGTATTAGTAAAGATTATTTTTTCTCTAATAAAAGCAAGGAGGAAGCGTTAGATGAGGATGGAAATGGTTCTGAATTAATCTCAATAAACTCCAACCCCCAGCTGTAAAAATACAGCTCCTGCCTGCTCTGAGCAGCCTCTTTAACCCCTGAGTGGAATCTTCTGGAAAAACTCAGCTCTTTCTCCACTCACAATAAACTCCTGGATATTTCAGATCAGTGAAACTCAACAATCCTGAAGGTAAAAAAGAAAAAAAAAAAAATCCCAATTTTTAATAAATTAAATTTTATTTAAATTTAAAAAAAAAAATTTAAAAAATTTTTAAAAAATTAATAAATTAATACAAATTCTCTATCCCTAAATTCCACCTGTGAGTGGAGCCAAGGAAAATCTCAAGGCTGAAGGAGAAAAAAAATGAATTCCTTATCCCAAAAAACTGCAGGAGGGAATGGAACAAATCCTGGGAAGCAAAAAAGCCAAAGGGTGAAATCCCTGGAATTCAAACCAGAGGGGAGGCAAAGGCACAGGAGAAAAATCTATATTTGATATATCAAATATATAATAATTATATAAATCTATAGAAATCTAAACATATAAAAATATAAATAATATAAAATATACAATATTTTTAATTTAAAATTTAAATTTTAAAAAATTTTAAATTTTTTAAAAAATATTTTTAAATGAAATATTTTTTTTATTATCATCTTTTTAATTATTTGGCTGGAAATGCCAAAACAGCTTGGACAGGAGCTCCTGATGGCACCTAAAGAGATCTGGGCTTCTTGATATGAAAAGAATTAAAATTTAAATAATTAAATCATTTCATTTAAATAATTAAAATTTAAATAAATAAATGCACTGACGATTTTCCCTGCCATAAAAAGCTACAGGTAAAATTTACCTTTGCAAAAAAAAGGAGATTTCTTTGTGAATTAAATGGCTGCAGAATTATTCCTTAATTATTTTTTAATTATTTTGAACCAACCTGGGAATGATGAAGCTTTTCCAGCCTTTACAATTCCGGGATTGTGCAGTTTTAAATTCAGATTCTACAATTTGAAAATTCCACAGATTATTTATTTAAATAGATAAATAAAAAATATTATTTTATATATATATGTATTATTGGCAGATTTTTCTCCTGGCAAGCACTTCTTCTACTTTATACCTATTTATGTTTTTAGGTAAAACCTGAATATCCCCAAATTCTGTGAATTTTAGGAAGCTCAGTGATACTGTTTTGAACCTGAACAATAATAATAATAATAATAGAGGGAGAAAAGGGGGAGAAAAGGGGGGGAAAAGAGGGAGAAAAGAGGGAGAAAAGAGGGAGAAAAGAGGGAGAAAAGAGGGAGAAAAGAGGGAGAAAAGAGGGAGAAAAGAGGGAGAAAAGAGGGAGAAAAGAGGGAGAAAAGAGGGAGAAAAGAGGGAGAAAAGAGGGAGAAAAGAGGGAGAAAAGAGGGAGAAAAGAGGGAGAAAAGAGGGAGAAAAGAGGGAGAAAAGAGGGAGAAAAGAGGGAGAAAAGAGGGAGAAAAGAGGGAGAAAAGAGGGAGAAAAGAGGGAGAAAAGAGGGAGAAAAGAGGGAGAAAAGAGGGAGAAAAGAGGGAGAAAAGAGGGAGAAAAGAGGGAGAAAAGAGGGAGAAAAGAGGGAGAAAAGAGGGAGAAAAGAGGGAGAAAAGAGGGAGAAAAGAGGGAGAAAAGAGGGAGAAAAGAGGGAGAAAAGAGGGAGAAAAGAGGGAGAAAAGAGGGAGAAAAGAGGGAGAAAAGAGGGAGAAAAGAGGGAGAAAAGAGGGAGAAAAGAGGGAGAAAAGAGGGAGAAAAGAGGGAGAAAAGAGGGAGAAAAGAGGGAGAAAAGAGGGAGAAAAGAGGGAGAAAAGAGGGAGAAAAGAGGGAGAAAAGAGGGAGAAAAGAGGGAGAAAAGAGGGAGAAAAGAGGGAGAAAAGAGGGAGAAAAGAGGGAGAAAAGAGGGAGAAAAGAGGGAGAAAAGAGGGAGAAAAGAGGGAGAAAAGAGGGAGAAAAGAGGGAGAAAAGAGGGAGAAAAGAGGGAGAAAAGAGGGAGAAAAGAGGGAGAAAAGAGGGAGAAAAGAGGGAGAAAAGAGGGAGAAAAGAGGGAGAAAAGAGGGAGAAAAGAGGGAGAAAAGAGGGAGAAAAGAGGGAGAAAAGAGGGAGAAAAGAGGGAGAAAAGAGGGAGAAAAGAGGGAGAAAAGAGGGGGAAAAGAGGGATGGATTTTGCTGCACTCTGGGAGATGGGAAATTCCCAATCCTGGCACATCAGAGCCCTTCCAGACCCCCATTCCAACCCTTTTCCTACATTTTTTCCCCTCTGGGAAGGAGATCCCAAAGTGAGCGAGCAGAACCCCCAAATTCAGCATTTCACCCCCAAACTGAGGGGTGGTTTGATTTGTTTTTGGTGCTGGGGCAGGGATTTGCTCCAGCTGCCAGAGAGATTTGTTAGGAAAAGCCTGCCAAGATTTAAGTCACGCCTAAATCAGGTTTGATTTAAAGCAAGTCCCGCTTTATCTTAATCCGTAACGAAAGTTTTACCGGTCCCAGGAGGATTTCCCTGCTAGGTGAAGGATATTATTACTTTTGCTATTAAATAAGGTTGCTGACACAGTGGTAATCTCCATTTTCTTGGAAACTCCAGGTTTGGGGGTTTTTTTTGGGGTTTTTTTCAGCCACATTTAATTGTCCCTGGTGGATTTTGTCTCTTTGAAAAGAGCTGGGAATTCCGTGCTGGAATGATTTCCACGGCGAGAAAAGGCAGAAATTCCGCTTTAGGAAATCCTGGATCGCCTCTCTGCAAACACACCCAAGGCTATGAGCAAAGACAATTATTTGGGAGAGGGTCACTGCCAGACAAATTGACTTTTTATTAAGAATATTCTTCCCTAAAGCCATGCTGGCTGAGGGAAGAGCCAGCTCCCACGGGATGAGGTGCAGGGAAGGCCCAGCCAGATGCAGACAGATGTGAAAAAATCATCTTTAGGAACAAAAAAAATGTGTTCTTAAACCCAGGATCCTCTCAGGATCTCTGTGACAGAAGTTTTCAGCTCCTTGAATTAAAAAAAGGACCAAGAAGTCACAAATTCGCATCGATTTCCCCTCCCTGATTTAAAAAAAAATGAAATATCCGCTTTAGAATCCACGATTAACACGAATTAAACAATCACAGCAACTCCTGGAGTGAGATTTGGGATTTCCAGACAGGATTTTCCTGTCAGACTCCCCTTTCCCAACCAGATAAAAACCCTTTTTTTACTTCCTAAATATCTCAAATACCTGCATGAAGCACGGGGAGCTTTTGTAAATCAATTTTGAGGGAAAGCTGGAGAAGAATGCATCTGGAATTCCATGAATGTACTCCAGGAGCAGGACACACACCAAGAGCAACAATTCCCACATCCAGGCCTTGATGTTTGCTTGGAAAACTTTGTAAATCCATCCTTCCCTGCCTCGTGTTTGTCAACTCCAACCGGATTAAAACAAATTACTCCAAAGAGACGCGGATTTTTCCTCCAAGATTTGAAAAGAAAATCTTATTTCTGTACCTTGCAAAGTGATTTATTCCCCACGTGCCCCAAGTGAAAAATGAGTTATCCACTAGAACTTTGCTATTAATTAGCTCCAAATGAGGTAACGCTTCAAGGAATGAGATTCTGCCACCAAATCCATCCAAAATATCCCATTTTTTTTCCTCCTCGTTTGTCCCATTTTTCCAGGATGCAGCACAGGAGACAGACGACATCATCCCTGACTATTATTGTGGCATCTCAAGAAGGTTTAATTAAGAATTATATTAAATTTGGATAGTGATTTGCAAAGTGCTGAACAGCAGGGTGAAGGCAGGACATAATTGAATCTCATTTCCCTGAAAAGTAACCAATGGCTCTGCTCACGCCCCAAGAGAGGGAAAACTGCAAAACCGGAGTCATCAGCTCACAATTCACACTGGAAAAGGGGAAAAAAATCATCAAAGCCAAGGAGGAATGTGATAAAATTTCACCTTTTCTTTCAGAATTTCGGGCAAAATTCCCTAAAAATGGATTTCCCAAGGTTTGTGAAGCGGTTGGAGCTCAGGGTTTGTCAGTGGGAATGAGGTCACCCCGGGAACATCCATCCCACAGGATGTTTGGTTGGGATTTTATCTGGAATACAGAAAAGCCTCCACTAACAGCTCCAAAACAGCTTTAATAAAGGAAAAGAGGGGGAAAAGAGGGGGGAAAAGGGGGAGAAAAGGGGGAGAAAAGAAAAGGGGGAGAAAAG
>NW_005087564.1:19095225-19119165 GCF_000331425.1 Pseudopodoces humilis | reverse complement strand
AGCAAAGAAGGAGCAAAGAAGGAGCAAAGAAGGAGCAAAGAAGGAGCAAAGAAGGAGCAAAGAAGGAGCAAAGAAGGAGCAAAGAAGGAGCAAAGAAGGAGCAAAGAAGGAGAAAAGAAGGAGCAAAGAAGGAGAAAAGAAGGAGAAAAGAAGGAGAAAAGAAGGAGAAAAGAAGGAGAAAAGCAAAGAAGGAGAAAAAAGGAGAAAAGCTGAAACATTAGGAATGGGAAATGATATTTTATCACCAAAAGATTCCCCTTCCCAAAGGAAATAAATCTGCTGCCAGCAAACCCCTCTGAAAGCCTCTGGCCAAGCCCCCGCTCCCCTCTAGCAGAACAATAATTCATTAACAGCACCAATTAGGCTGAATTGTGATCATAGAAATGAGCCAGCCACAAGTTCCCACTGTGAAAATCAGCTGAGAACGAGGATTCCACCAAGCAATCACCCCTGGCATCTGCATGGGAAAAGCCAAATTGAAAAGCAAAGAGCTAAAATTCCACATTTCTGTATTTCCTAATTATTTCAGGCAGCCAAAGTACACTTTATTTATTTTTTTTAAAGCTGTCATATGGTAGTAAGTCATCAAGATTAATTAAAAGCTCGAGAAATTGTCTTTTTACATTGTTTTTATGATATTTAAATAAAGGATTTGCACCTCTGATGTGTTTTCCTACCGTATTAATTAGGAATTATATTGTTATATTCAAAGTATTGCTGCCCCTTTCTATTTCATAGAAGTATCTGCCTGTGAATCCACAGGTTCAGCACCAAGAAACTCGTGGAATGATTTATTTACTATAGGGTATAGAATTTGTATTTACATCCCATAATGACACTGATTAAAGGCTAAAATAGATTTTATAAATTCAAAAATCAGGAAATAAAATGGGATGTGAATGCAAGGCCAGGGGAAAATCCTGGCAGGGAAAAGTTCAGCTCCAACTGAAAACTGCCACTGAAAACTTCCTGTCCCATATTTATTTACTATATGTTACAGAATTTGTATTTTCATCCCATTAAGATACTGATTAAAGGCTAAAATAGATTTTATAATTAGAGAAATCAGGAAATAAACTGGGATGTGAATGCAAGGCCAGGGGAAAATCCTGGAAGGGAAAAGTTCAGCTCCCACTGAACTCCTCCTGTCCCACGGCAGTTCCCAGCGAGGACTGGGAATGCTGGGGACACTCAGTGGGACATGGGTGAGTTCTGGGTGAGTTCTGGGGGATTCCTGGCTGATTTCTGAGTGATTTTAGGGTGAGTTCTGAGTGATCTCCGGGTGAGTTCTGACTGATCTCTGGGGTGATCTCTGGGCTGATCTCTGGGCTGATCTCTGGGCTGATCTCTGGGCTGATCTCTGGGCTGATCTCTGGGCTGATCTCTGGCTGATTCTTGGCTGGACTCTGGGGGTGATTTCTGGGTGATTTTAGGGTGAGTTCTGACTGATCTCTGGCTGATCTCTGGGGGTGATTTCTGGGTGATTTTAGGGTGAGTTCTGGCTGATCTCTGGCTGATCTCTGGCTGATCTCTGGCTGATCTCTGGGGGTGATTTCTGGGTGATTTTAGGGTGAGTTCTGGGTGATCTCTGGGTGATTCCTGGCTGATTTCCGGGTGATTTCTGGCTGATTGATTCCTGCCTGATTCCTGCCTGATTTCTCCAGCTGCTGCCAGGATTTAAGAATGAGGGAGGCTGTGAGGAACCCCAGGATCTCATCCCAAGCAGCAGCACACGCCAAGGCCTGAACGCAGATCCTGGGGCTGGAGCTCCAAGAGCCTCGGGCACAAAGAAAGGGAAAGGGAGAGCAGGAAATTCAGATTTTCATATCAGCCACAAGGCAGGGCTTCTTCCCAGCCAGGAAAAATGCAGGGAGGTGACAGAAGAATGGCAGAGGAAACAAATCTTCCTGCTTTTCTTCAGCTTTCAATGAGCAGAAACAAAATGCTTTTGTATGAACCTGTGGCCGGAGATGCGTCTCAAGCAAGGCCTGAACTCCTCAAAGCCGATCCCAACCCCACAATTCCAATTTCACCCCTCAAAAATCTGGGATATTTTATCCTTCCAGCTTCCAGCCATGCCAGCAAAGTGCATTTTTATGTGCATTACCAGCGGGTTACCTATAGGCTCAAGCATGCAGTGAGCTAGGAAATTCAATATATTGTGTTTGCAATATTTTCCTGGCCCACACAGAGCACAGCAGGGCCTTGAGGAACATTTTCCCAGCACTCTGGCACATGCTAAGGACACTTGCTTGGTGGGAAGAGGGAGATTTCATTCCCCCAAACCACCACCTCATCCTCCAGACACTTTTTTTTCTTCCAATCAGATTGAATCTAATCAATTTATTCCCACAATAACCTCTACCCTGAACGGAAAAATCCCCCTTGATGGAATGAGGGGTTTTTTAGAAGGCAAATTTCAGCCACAAATAAGATTTCAAATATGTGAGAAACTCCAAGCAGGATCCTGCATTCGCTGGGCTCCAGCCACAGGAATAAAAAATCCAAAAAGCTGCCCAAGAAAATTGTGATAGGAAAAAATCCAAATCCCAACCAAATGAGAATTTCGAATTCAAGCATTCCCTGACTTTTCCAAGTGAAAATCCTGACAGGGAAAAGTTCAGCTCACACTGAAAACCTCCTGTCCCCACTTGTAATTTATTTACTATATAGTATAGAAATTGTATTTACATCCCATATTGACACTGATTAAAGGTTAAGATATATTTTATAATTAGAAAAATTAGGAAATAAAGTGGGATGTGAATGCAAAGTCAGGTGAAAATCCTGGCAGGGAGAAGTTCAGCTCCCACTGAAAACTGCCACTGAAAACTTCCTGTCCCAAATTTATTTATTATATGGTGTAGAATTTGTATTTACATCCCATATTGACACTGATTAAATTATAAAATGTATAATTAGAAAAATCAGGAAATAAGCTGGGATATGAATACAAGGCCAGGGGAAAATCCTGGAAGGGAAAAGTTCAGCTCCAACTGAAAACCTTTCCCCAGTTTATTTATTATATGGTATAGAATCTGTATTTACATCCCATATTGACACTGATTAAATTATAAAATAGATTTTATAATTAGAGAAATCAGGAAATAAAGTGGGATGTGAATGCAAGGCCAGGGGAAAATCCTGGCAGGGAAAAGTTCAGCTCCCACTGAAAACTGCCACTGAAAACTTCCTGTCCCAAATTTATTTATTATATGGTGTAGAATTTGTATTTACATCCCATATTGACACTGATTAAATTATAAAATAGATTTTATAATTAGAGAAATCAGGAAATAAAGTGGGATGTGAATGCAAGGCCAGGGGAAAATCCTGGCAGGGAAAAGTTCAGCTCCCACTGAAAACTGCCACTGAAAACTTCCTGTCCCAAATTTATTTATTATATGGTGTAGAATTTGTATTTACATCCCATATTGACACTGATTAAATTATAAAATAGATTTTATAATTAGAGAAATCAGGAAATAAAGTGGGATGTGAATGCAAGGCCAGGGGAAAATCCTGGCAGGGAGAAGTTGCTCCCCCCATTCCCAGCCCCTGGGGGAGGAGGATGCTCCATCACTGCTCCTTTCCATCCTGGCTGACCAAAGCCACCCAAATCCCACCCTGAAGAGGAATTTCCATCTCCACGAGGCTTTTGTAGCTCATTAATGGCCTCTGAATAACTCTCACACCAATTTATACCCTGCCTGTGCCTTTTACTGGGATTATTTAGGATCTCCTGACAAAACAAGGCCTTTTCTGGGTTTCAGAACAGAATTTTTATATCAATTAAATTCACCTTTTTTCCTCCTGATCCCCTCACGGGGTAACAACCTACAGCTCCTGCTTGCAGGTAAAGATGTTTTAATTGCTCCACAACAAACTGCTCAGCCTCTACAGCAAAATGAAAAATAAAAATAAATGCATCAAGACATCATCATCATCGTGTGGGCCCAAGGAAGGGAGCCCTTGCAGGTAATCAATTATTAATTAACTCAAGCCTTTTACCACACTGTGTGAATGCCCTGGAAAAAACAAAACCACGTTTTACCAAACTTTTTGAGTGAACTGAAGGTAGGAAATGAGATCCAACACATCTTTGCTTCCCCTTCATGGCAGCTTGGCACCACCTCAGAGCCCTCCAAAAATACAACACAACAGCACAGGTCGAAGGAAAGGATGAAAATCCAGTGCTGAGCGTTCCTCCAGCATCAATAACTCCTTGAAAATAAAATAAAATAAAATAAAGGCAGGCCCTGGATCCTCAGCTGCTATTCAAAGTTCTTGTGTTACCATCGGGGCTGAGCTGTTCCAAGAGCAAACAATAGAGAAGGTCATGCGTGGATGGCACACTCGGCTTAACCTGTTCCTGAACATCCAAGAAAACCCCGGGATTTTTCATCCAAGAAAACTCAGAGGGGTTTGGAGGATGGGAGAGCCTGGTTTAATGCCCAGAATTTGTGGGAAAAGCAGAGCAGCCAGCCCAGAGCTTTCCAGAGCTCTGCTGTGACCTTTGCCACTGCTGATAAACACAGGTATGAAAACGTCAGCTGGGCTGCAAGCACACGAATCTCTGGGAGAAACAGAAATAAATGATTGGGAAGGCAGCAGAGAGCAAATAAAAAAATCGTTCCAAACGATAGAAATTCCTGCTTTGCCCAAAAGCTCCGAGTGTGGGTGGGTTTGGTGGGCTCGGCACATCAAATGATATTAAATAATTTGATATACACACACGGGAGAAGTGGAAATGCTCAGAGGATGGCAGAAGTCCAACGAGATTTCCTTAATGAAGAAATAATGAAAGCCGAGAGTTTTCAACCTAAAAACAGAGGAGCTGGGGACAGCTGTGATCCAACAAGCAGCACAGGGAGATGGACAGGGAGGAGCTGTTTGTCCTCCTCCATCCCAAAATCCAGGCTCAAAACAACACGAGCGGGGTCAGAAATCCCTCCAGAAAACACCAGCATCCAAATCAGGTTATTGAGGCTCAAGAGAAGCCTGGAGAGGCACCTGAAAATCGATTTATTACGGCTCATAATAAATCTGGATGCAGAGGGCTGAGCTGGGAGGGGCTGGAGATGGAGCAATGCAGCGAGGGGATCTCTTTATTTTTGTTTTTTATTTTCCACATCTTTTCCCCTCTCACTCATCTCTGGAAGCTGCAGGAGACACCAGCAGGCCTTGGTGTGAACCACCACAGCCACTTTTCCACTCCTATCACCCCTCACACATTTCCTTTTAGCCGTTTCCTCCGAAACCCAAGCGACGACGCCTCGAATAAAAACCCGACTGCAGAACAGAAAGAGTCAAATTTGAACAGCAAAGAGGTAAAAGTAGGAATTAACTGAATGAAAACCCGGGTGGACACCCTTTAGAAAAATATTATTTAAAATCCTTGTGATTTAAAGCAACAACAGCTCTGATACTTGGGGGAAAATAAAAGAATAAGTGAAACCACGATATTTGGGCAGCTTCAAACCCTCTGATTTTGCAGCAGGGAAAGGAGATACAACATCTGTACAAAAGTGAGATCATTTTATCAAGGGAGTCTGGAGAAAAAAAAAATGAGGAATGAATGTATCAAAACCATTCTCATCCACACAACTTTTTACAGGACTCTCCTGCAGTTCAAATGACAGATTTTTACCTGCACCAAATTATTGCATTTGGCTTTCTGCTTTTTACCAAAAAATACAGAATAGGGAGCTGCACCTAAGCTAAATTGCCAAGGAAAACTCCATTTTGCTGCTGTTTTCATCCTATATTCTATTTCTTCCTATATTCTATTTTATATCTATAGAATATAAAATACATATATATGTGTGTATATATATATATATATATAAAATCATTTTCATTTTTTGGTTGAATATCTTATAAATGGTATAAACCATCTCATTTATCCCACTTTTTTCTGTTTAATATCTTGCATAAACCAGCTCATATATCCACTTTTTTTCAGCTGAATATCTTGCATAAACCATCCCATATATCCCATTTTTCCAGCTGAATATCTTGCCTAAACCCAGCTTAGAAAAGCCAGGCCTCTGACTTCTGCCCAGCACAAATTTCTGAGAACATTTATCACGTGTCTGCACGCTCCACTGACCACGGCAACAAAAGGTGCAGGTGTTGGAGCCAAGCAAGGAGGAGATGGAGCTCGGTTTTCCACATGCTTTGGAGCCGTGGATTTTAATGGGAGAAGGGGAAAGAGCGGGAGAGCTGGGTATCCTGAGTTTCACAATCATTTCATGGAGCCTCCTGGTGAAGAGCTGTGTGTCACCTTCTCCCCTCTGAAGGGGAGGATTATTTCTGCTCGTGAAATTTCAGTTTTTGGAAGCTATTTCTGCCTTTTCTGCTGGTATCAGTTTCAGGAACTGCTTTTGCACACTGCTGGGGATCTCCACGCACAGAAATCCTCAGGAGTAAAAACTCCTCAGGAACAACATCACAGCACGGAAAAACCTGTCCAAGCCCCATTCCCAAAAATTCTTTGTGGAAGCTGTGAGGTGCAGCAGGATGAGCTGGCAGGAGGTTTGGGAACAGAGCTCCTTCAGCCTGCTGGAGAGAAGGCTTTGGAGCAACCTCCTGGCAACCTTCCAACGTGTCCAGGAGGTCACCAAGGAAACAGCCACCATCTTCCCACTGGAACACAGCCCAAGCTGAAGGAAGAGGTTCAGGATGGAGGTTTAAAAAAGCCAAACCAGCCCTGTTTTCACCATGAAAACAGTTCAGCCAAGGAGGAGGCGGTGCCACCTCCATCCTCCGAGGTCCCACACACCGAGCCCTGAGCGAGCTGCTCTGACCCCACTGCTCGGGCTGCAGATTTCCCACAAATCACAAAGCCATCCACGGTCAGGATCGAAGGAGCAAGAAGGTGTCAAACCCAAAGAAACGCCATGAAAAACCAAGGGGAGAGCCCTGCTGAACTCTGGATTAAAGAATTCGGCACGACAATTAAGATCAGGGCTGGAAACCAGGAAAAAGCACCATGAACACACAGGCACAGGGCAGAAAGCGCCTACCAAGGGATGCTTCACCTCTCACGAAGGAGGAGCTGCTGCCTGTGTCAGCCTGGAGCAGGGCAGGGACTGGAACTGCCCCTTGCCCCCTGTCCTGCTGTCAGGCGTCCTTCCCGGATGGAAAGCGGCCACTGGAGCATTTCCTGCAGCCCATCCAGGTTTATTCCCACGTGTCCATTCCCATTTCCTAACCCAAACACGGGGAGCTCGCTGCGGAGCTGCCCACGAGGTGACCAGCGCTCATCTCCTGAATAAACTTCCACGTGGCCACGGAGTCTTTGCTCTGCTGCAGAGCCCAGGGCTCCCTTCTCCCTTCTCTCTCCTCCTTTTCCTTCTCCTTAATTATCGTGCCACTTCCCATATAAATCTCTTGGATATCATCTCCTACAGACATGAAGGTCAAGCTCAGGCTGACCTCTGGTCTAATCGTACCCTGGCTTTTCAATTCTTTGTTTCCCATATTCCAGACAAGCCCAGAACACCCTCCCACTCCTCCCCAGCCTTGGAATCCCATCTCCAGAGCTCTCAAAGGGACACCACAGACCAGCAGAGCCATCCACAATCCCAGAAGGAAAAGGAGATGGAGCAAATTGCCGCCCTGGATCGATAGAGCTGCTCCAGCCAGAGAGGGAAAGGTTTGAAGCACAGCCCAGGGAGGACAATAAATATCCTGCTCACCTGGTTCCGAGGGGTTCTGACCAGAACACAGCCATCTCCTCAGCTCCATATATCCTCAAAGGTTTAATACCTTCTGCTTTCTCCTGTTGCCCCCAAGCTTTTAATTTACTTTGAAACAGCCACGTTTTATGGCAGTGACTACGTCTGAAACGGCTTTGATAGCGCTGAGTACAGAAAGAAGGAGTTTTTTGGAAGCTCCTTTCTCCTCCTCATCCCCCCCCTCTCAAGCAAAAGATTCTGCTTTTAAGAAAATCATTTGTTTCCAAAGAACAGACTGCTCTTGAAGGTGCTACATGCAATTTCTGCATGATAAAATCCAATCATGTCCACTTTAAAAAGCCCAAAGCAAGGCTCTCAGCACTCCCTGCTCTGCACAGCACCAGTGACAGAGCACAATCAGTACCTGAGCTTCACCAAGAGGATTCCAAAATCCCTGCAGTCCCTCCAAACGGGCATTTCCCCTCTCCTCCCCGCACAGGAACAGGACAAACAATTATTTGGGATTCTTCTGTTCATCAGAGGCGAAGGGGGAGCAGCACAGGCTGAGACAAAGGATTTACAGTGAAGTTTTTCACGTAAAAACCGTGTTTGCGTTCTTCCCTGAAATCTGGGGTTTTCAAAAGGCTTTTACTTCTTTTTATGGAGGGTGATAAAACTGAGTTTTCCATTAGAAGGGCACCTGTAAAGCAAAAGTTTCCACACTGGAAGCAGAGCAGCAAAAGCAAACAGACATTTCTGACAGAACTTCAGGTCTGGAGATGAAATTCTTTCCTCGTGGAGCCAAGAGCCAAACACCAACACCCCGCGAAAGAGAAAAGCCCCAGGAGAGAAAATCCATCCTCCAGTCACAAATCCCCTGGGACACTGAGAGACACAAAAATTAACCCTCTTCAAATGTTGATTCACAAGCAATCAAGGGACTATTGCTTCAAATTCCATGGTTTCATCAGGGCCCAATGGCACAGGGATGGAGAGCACCAGCCCACCCCAACCTAAGCTTCAGGACAAACTGGAATTCCAGGAGATGCTCCAAAGAGTCAGATCTCACCCCAATCCAAGCTTCAGGACAAACAGGAATTCCAAGAGATCATCCAGAGGGTCAGACCCCACCTCACTCCAAGCTTTAGGACCAACAAGAATTCCAGGAGATGCTCCAGAGGGTCAGACCTCACCCCAATCCAAGCTTCAGGACAAACAGGGATTCCAAGAGATGATCCAGAGGGTCAGATCCAACCTCACTCCAAGCTTTAGGACAAACAGGAATTCCAAGAGATCATCCAGAGGGTCAGACCCCATCTCACCCTAAGCTATAGGAACAAAAAGAATTCCAAGAGATGTTCCAGAGGATCAGACCTCACCCCAATCCAAGTTTTAGGACCAACAAGAATTCCAAGAGATGCTCCAGAGGGTCAGACCTCACCTCACTCCAAGCTTTAGGGTAAATAAGAATTCCAAGAGATGCTCCAGAGGGTCAGATCCAACCTCACTCCAAGCTTTAGGACAAACAAGGATTCTAGGAGATGCTCCAGAGAGTCAGACCTGACCTCACTCCAAGCTTTAGGACCAACAAGGATTCCAGGAAATGCTCCAGAGGGCCAGACCCCATCCCAATCCAAGCTTTAGGACCAACAAGGATTCCAGGAGATGCTCCAGAGAAAGGAGAGGCCTGGGGGTATCTCAGAACAATTACAGGGAGAGCCTCAAGTGCCTCGAGTTCTGTTTTGGTTTTTGCTCTAATGGCACTAAGAGAGAACCGATGAGATGCTGATTTCCCCGGGAAGAGATTCCAGGAACTCCATCCCACCGTGCCAAAGGCATTATCAGCGGCAAGCCTGCCCTGGATGCACAAAGCACAGCACCCAGAGGCTGCAGCCCTATAAATAACTCCAATATCAGGGGGAGCTGAGCTCTCCACACCCGGCTCCGTGGGATGTTTTTAACCCTTTGTCCCGTGTGCCTGATCCATGGATATTCCTCACGATTTCCAGGCAGTCCTGAGCACTTCTCCCTGCAGGAACGTTCTTCTCATGCAATAAAAGCTGAATTAAGGTGCCATCTCCTACCTGCTGCTAACTGGAATTTCTAAAAATCTTTACAACCCAAAGGAAAATCACCTGGAAATCCACTAAAAACGACCACTTGGAAATGCTGACAGCTTCCCCCTGAAATGAATTTCACTTGCACAGACCCACAGATCCTCCCAGGATGGGGAGGGTTTACCCACGAGCACTGCATTTATGTGCAGGCAACAATCTGGGATTTACTGGTGATAAAAAAGGGTTCTGGATGGAGGCTTTGATGGTTCAGCTGCCAATTTTATCCCTCTGATATCTGCAAGCTCAGTGTGGATGACCAAAAGCTCAAAAACAACAACAAAAAAATAAGATATCCAGCCCCAAAAAAATCAGTTAAAAATACAATTCTGCTGACACAGGGCAAATTACAGCACGGACAAATGTAATCCACGGGCTCGGATAACAATGAAAAGTAGATTATATTTACTTTAATCTCAGCAACACCCAACCTCAGCAATTTATAACAGGATTAAACAGAAAGAGCTCGTAATGCAGAAGTGTAAAATTCCAATTGAACCACGACAAATAGGTAGATTATGTTTATTAAAATTAGGGGTGCAGTTACACAGGTCCATTTCTCACTGTTATCCCAAAACTGCTTCCCTGCCTTTCAGGGAGGGATATTTCCCAATTGAGGAATATTTCTAAGTGGTTTGTTTTCCTCACCATTGTGTGGAAATGCTGTGATGAATTTTCATTCAAACTCTTGGCTCACTTTTTTTTTTCTTTTTTTTTTTTTTTTTAAATTTTAATTTTATTTTTAAAGTATAAATTATGTCTAACAAGAAACACACCAGGGATCTCTCCAATCCCCAAAGGCACTTTCTTAAAAGGAGAGAGAACAAAGGAGAAAACCTCCCAGCATGTGCTTTCCAAGCCAGCTTCTTAGGACAGTATCAAGAATGACAATACTCAAACATAAGCTTTTCTTTTCCCTTTCTTTGATCCGTGGTTAATTGAATTGATTATTGCAAACTGCGTAATGATTTCCAAAATGCTGGAGTGGAAGGCGAAGATCACAACAATCTAATAACCAATTTAAAGAGATGTAAGAAATATTGAAGGAAAGATTTAATCACTCAAGTATACTCCTTCCAATTAGAAGGAGCTTTAAATAGCTTACCTTGAGATAAATTAGAGTCTGGGTGCAATTAGACAGGAATAGTAATTAAGATCAGGAAAATTCACGTATGCCTCAGCCTATGGAGTGAGGGAGAGCTCTGCAGAAGAACGAACTTTCCAGTTACCTTATTTTGGGCAAACACACTGCTTTAATTTACCCAAACCTTCCCCAGTACCCAGGAATTCAGTAACCTCACAAGAATTATGCAGAATTATGTTTGATCTTATCTGATGATTTTATTTTAGGTTTTTTTCTGTCCCCCCCCCCCCCAACAGAACAAACAATCCCAAACGGTGCAAAAAAGGCTGAAAACGCTCTGGGCTTGTGGTAAGAAAATCCATTACGGGAAAGGCAATTTCATGATTAAAACTCCATGAAAAATTGTGGCAAGTAAGGCTGACCACTGTTTTTCTGGAGGGAGCAAGAACTTTAATTTTCCTTTGGCAACAGCACCCATCGTATCGCATTCCCCAATTTCCACATGTGACACTCCCCACACATAACCCCGGGCTTCTTTGCACAGGAAGGAAACAAAAGTTTTAGAAACTTGAGTGAAGTTTTTCTGGCAAACTTTTTCTGGCCAAGCCAAAGAGTCCCTGCCCAAGTATTACAGTTGATTTTAGTTTTTAAAGGTCGTTAAATCTGAAATTAATCCCGTTTGCTAATTAATCAGAGGAGAACCCTTAAAGGTTTTACCTAAGAAAATGAAAATAATTAAAGGAGTTCACCGGTCATTATTCAAACAGCAGAGTCTTTATCACAAACCCTCCCTTAGGTACCTTTCAACTCCAAAAAAATGAACTTAAAAGCACATTTTCTGGGGATTTACTCCTGCTTAAAAAAAATACCCAACCATGGTGTGAAAACTTTCCATAAATCCCATTTTTCTGAGGAGCACCCACCTCCTGCAGTACCTGGAGAGCTGCAGGGCCACAGCTCCAACCCCAAGCAGGAGATTTCGTGTCCCCCCTCCTCCCTGACACAGCAGGACCCACCCACGTGCATTTTTTTAATTCTGTACAGTCCAAAGACACAAAAAAATAAAACCAAAATAAAATCAGAATGTCCTGAGGTCTTCAAAGTATGAATGGAGGAAGTAATCACTTTTTTTTTTTGTTAAGCAAACTGATATGGATACAGAAAAAAACAACTTTTCAGAGTTCCCCGCAGTCCCTGCCTGCAAGTACCGCTCTGAACAGAACCTGGGCAGAAAACTGAAATTGGGGATGGAATTTTTGAGCAGAAAATTGAAATTTGGGATGGAATTTTTGAGCAGAAAATTGCAATTTGGAATGAAACAATAACTTTGCCATTCACCCTCCACACCCCCGAGGCAGCAACTGCACTTTAGGAAACGTAAATTTTAAAAACTGCGATTTCTTCTCCAGAAGGAGACTTCTGTGAGTGATCAATGAAGGGGTTTGGAATGACTTTATTCCCTATTTCCCATCTCTTTTAACTCCTTTTGAGTCAGCCCTGCTAATGAAGGCATCACATAAAGCCAAGCTGGCTGCTGTGCACCACGAAACTCTCTGTGTACCAAAACACACTGTTCCATTTGCCACGCTAAAATTAACAAAAACTTCAGCACTGCAATCGCATCTTAACCCTTTGATCTCATTATGTGGGAAGCAAGAGTTTGAAAAGGAAAAAATAAAAGCTTAAGGATTCCACAGCTCAAGCAATACAATATGGACTGAAGATTCCCAGAAAAAAACCAAGGCCAGAGAAGGATTTAAAGGAGGATCTGAAGGCTCCTGACCCACACAACTCAGAACACATTCACGATTTGATATTTCTTTACCTGCTGACAGCTCCTTACGCACCTAAAATGAAAGCTCACCATACCTTTGCAACACAGGAAAAAACTCCGTTCTACCAAACCTCAAGGGAAAGACAAAATATCTCCTTAGTCATACTCGACGTATTCCGCAGTTTATGTTACACATTTAATATCCACCTGATTTGTGCCGCTCGCTTTAAAGGAGGAGGCAGGAGCCCTCCTGGTGAACACCGACCCTGTGACAACTGCGAGCAAACTCTGAAACTCTGAACACCTCGCAGGGTGTGCAGGGCACAGCCTGCACCCACACCAAGTTTCGGGGAGGGGTCTTTTCCTTGTATTTTTGGGCGGATGCCTCCCACCCTCTATCCCACGACTGCTGTTCCTCAAAATTGCTGTTTCTTTTACGCCTTAGGAAACCCAAAGTTCCGCGTTCGGCAGAGCTGCTCCTGCCCCCCCTCCACCATCTCGGCTGAGAGCCCAAAACGCCCCAAAAAAATTCCCTCCCCCGCCCCAAAATCCCCCCCAAAACGCCCCAAACGCAGCGACCCCGGCCCGGGGAGCGCCGGCCGGGCTGCGGGGTGGCTCGGAGCGCCCCTTTTCCATGTGTTTCGCAGGATGACAGGGACCGCCGCCAGCTCAACACCGCGGAACTCCTCCACATCTGCCTGTGACGTTCTTTTATTTACCGGAGGGGCGGCGAGCCGGCCTCCCCGCCGCGCTCCCCCCGCTGTCACCGCGGCCACCGCCGCTGCCGGGGGTCGCTCCCGCCGGACTCCCCTGCAAACTTCGCGGGGCGCCGCGGCTCCGTCCCCCGCCCCGGCAGCTCCCGCGCCGCCCCCCGCGGGGGCTGCCCCCGGCCGCCGCCCTCAGCCCGCGGGAGGCTCGGCCCGAGCCGGCGGCCGCGGAGCGGAGCCGCCCGCGCTGCCCCGGCCGCCGGCGGGGCCGCCCGGCGGAGCGCGGCCGGCGAGGGGGGGCGGCCAGAGGGGAGGCAGCTCTGCGCTCCGCTCCCCACCCACCCCGCCCCTCAGCCCCCGCTGCCGGCGGCGCTCCGCCGCGGGCCGCTCCAGCGGGGCTCGTCTCGCCGCGGGCCGCTCTCGGCCGCGGCCCCGGCGGCGCCGCGGGGGGACCCGGAGCTGCGCTTTACCTTTAGTTCCGCACTGTCCGCCATCTTGCGACTCTGCGCGCAGGCGCAGTGAACCCCGCCGGGACACCGCCCCCCCCGCCGCCCCGCCCGCCCGCAGCGCGCAGCGTTTGAATCGCGGCGCCATTTTGTGCCTCCTCGGGCGGGGGGTCCCCGCCGCTCCCAGCCCTGGTCTGAGGGGAGCCGAGCTCTCGCTGCGCTTCCCCCGCCGCCCCGGGAACGCCGTGTGGCCGCCGAACCGCTCGGGAAGTTCGGCCCTGCGCGGCGCGGCCCCCGCGGCGCCGCCGGCCCCGTGAGGGGTGCGGGTCCCTCCGGGCGCCCCGGCTCCCCTCAGCCGTGCGGGCAGCCTCCGCATCGCGAGGGAAGCGGTGGTTGCGCGAAGCTGCAGTAATAAATGAGTTGATTAAAGTCGGATTTTGTAGCTCCGCTTCCTGCTGCTTAATCCACGGGTTTGAGACCTTTAGGGGTGGAACGGGATGGGGCCGGGGTCCCTCAGCGGGCGCTGGCATAACCTCCGGCTCCTGGTCTGCAGCAAGCGGGAGATGATGAGTTTCATTTCGGGCAGCGATGAGTTTTATTTCGGGGAATTACAAGTTTTATTTCCCTAGGCTACTGAGGAGAAGTTTGGGAATCATCGTGAGCTTGCCCGGGTTTTCCTTTTCCCTAGGAACAGCAATACAGGTGTTGTAGGAGTCCCAAAGAGCAGAGAGCTGAGATCCAAATATGCCCATTCCATGTGAATTTTGAGTAAAATTTGTGTTCTTCCAACAGCAAGCCAGACAGCGCAGAGGGGAAAACATCTACCAAAATTCTGCCTGGCAAGATGATGGCATCAATTGTGAATTTGGGTGGGTTGAATGTTAGTATTTAAGTCACTATAACTCGATTCGGCTTCTTTCTACCTGTGTGTTATTCTATAAATACGGATCACAATGACAATTCCTCTCCTTGGCCTTCACCTTAATGCACAGAACTGAACAAAGAAGACAAAATTTCCTACAATTTCCATAGCTGCCATAAAATCCATCATCCTACATTCAGAAAGCTCTTAGGTTATGGTCATTGAAAGACAAAATAAAGCTTTAATGTCTCAAGTCTGCAGATTAAAACAAGTCGTGCTCGGTTCCACGCAGGGGACCTGTGGTAAGATAACCATGAGTGGTAATTACAGAATTAAATTTTATAAAGTTTGACCAAGAGGGTTACCCAGGATTTAAAATTCACTAGTTTGTGTTAAGGGAAGAATGGGAAAGAGGTGTTAAATGTGGTTATTGTTAAGAATATTTATGGGAAGTCCTGAAGAAAACAAGTCCTAGTAAGTAGGGATGGCAGTGGAATTGGATCAGGATGTGTCGCATTCCATCAGTCCAGGACAAAAATTGTATGGATTTTGATTTGTGTGGATTTTGATTTGAGTGGATTTTGACCAAGGTGGACAGGTCACAAATCCTTCACCTAGAAAAGGAACATACATAAATAAACGGATTTTGGATGGCACCTTGTTTATGGGAAGGAGATATCTGAAGTCCTGCTATGCTGAGCAAATCAAACAACTCATCTCTCTTCCCAAACACTGCATTTCCAACCATTTCACCCAGAAATATCCCCCAAACAGCCAGAAAATCCAGGGAACTCCTCGCTGACGCCCCAATTCCATCTCGGGGCCATCCCTCCGTCCCGTTTCCCAGAGGTTCTTTCTCCCAGCGGTTCTCCCGGAGTTGTGGCGCACCCGGAGCGTCACCCCAAGCGCTCAGGAAAACGAGCAGCGGTTCCAGGAGGATGATGAGCAACGCCCCCATAATCCTGCGTGTGATGAAGGCTTCTCTCCGCTTTGGGGAGGGGGCAGGCTGCTGGGATGGCTAAAAAAAATCAAAGTCAGATGACTCCAGCACGCCCACAGCTCCCATAATTAGCCCTTCTATTTCAGTGGTCTGAGCCAGCCCAGTGGAAAACCGTTTGGAATTATTAAATCCGTGGAATCCTGATCCGACACGATCCATGAGTTCACGTCAAGCCGAAGGAATTTGGCCAGGAAGATCTATAATTGATAAATCCTCGATTAAAAGATAAACCCTTGATTTATTTCAATTATTTTATGGGGTTTTTTTTTTTTTTTCCTCCCCTCCTGAATGAGACTGCTGCACAGCAAAAACAGCTTTTCCTCTGCTTCTTCACTTCCTCCCAAATTCAGTGGGATGTGGACATGTGCTTCGAGTGTTTTTGCTAAATCATGGCATAGCACTATCAAACTTGACACGTGGCCACAAACCACAGCGTCCCCTCTCCAAACTCGCTTTAAATAAAGCAGCCCGAGAATGCCTTCGGCTGCATTAAAATAAAGAAGCAAACTAAAGGAACAGGATCCAGAAAATCAGGTTTAAAATGGTCCTGCCAGTGTTGCTTTTGTTGTTTTTATTTTACAGACAAACCTCACCCAGGCTCTTCATATTTTTTTTTCACTTCGGGCCTTTTTTGATAGTCCCTCCCTTCCCAGCGCTCCAGAGGATGGAGAAGGAACTTAATGAGAAAAACAATCTGCCTTTCTATTTTTAGGCTATTATTTACATGTAGTGAAATCTCGTTCCTCTCTGCTCCCGAGGCTCAGATGATGATTCCTTGCCAAAAAAAATCTTCTGTCGACACACAGAGGTGCTCTCAGTGCCTCCAGCTGTGGCAGTGACTCTCAGATCTGTCAGGATTCTCTCTCCCTTCCCAAAAAGAAAAGATTGGGATGCAACTGGAGCTGGGGAGAACAGCCCCAATCCCATCCTCCAGCTCTGCTGCATCTGAGTTACAATATTTATTTTTTGGGGGGATTTTTAACCTCTGTGGGGAGGAAAAAATGAAAGCTCAACTCTCCAAAATCCCAATATTTTTCAATTCCCCATTTTCCAGAGTCACGTTTCCCCCTTTTGGCCGTATCGCAGTAAAAGAATCTGAGGATCTGAAGGTGAAAATCTGCCTCCTACCCCCATCTCTTTTATTTTCCTCCTCTGTAACTTCCCCAAAAAATGCATCCTGTCACATAACTCGCATGCTCAAAGCCGTGTTCAGACACAATAATATTTTTAAAGCAGATATGTGGTTTTTTTTCTGTGAACATGTTGTTTTCATTAATCTGAGTATCCAAGAATTTCCCCTCTTTGTCAAATAATCCGAATTTACTCTTTGCTTAAAAGTAACGTGAGGGAATTTCTGAGCCTGAATTTAATGATGGACTTTTCTTGATAGAAAACACGTCCCAGCTGTTAAAATCCCTTTATTGCTGAGGTTGTTGTGGGTGTGAAATGTGTGAAACACCCTTTGCTGCGGGACAAAAAGAGGAATATTTCAGTCAAAATTACTTGGCTGCACGAGAAGACGATGGAAGAGCCAGGAACTAATAAAATAAATCTTATTTATTTTGAGTTTATAACAACGTGTGCTGAGCAGGAAGTTGATGTGGAGTGGCTGGCACAAACATCTCCCCTGAAATCCACATCCAAGAGCAATATCAGATCAAACTGTATCAGATTTATTATTGTATCAGTTTTATTATTGTATCCGTTTTATTGTTATCAGTTTTATTATTATATCAGATTTATTGTTATATCAGTTTTATTGTTGTATCAGATTTATTGTTATATGAGATTTTTATTATTGTATCATATTATTATTGTTATATCATATTTTTATTATTGTATCATATTATTATTGCTACATCAGATTTTTATTATTATATCATATTTTTATTATTATATCAGATTATTATTATAATATCAGATTATTATATAAGATTATTATATAATATATTATTATAATTATATCATATCTTTATTATCATATTATTATATCATATTATTATAATATCAGATTATTATATCATATTATCATATCAGATATTATTGTTGTTGATATTATTATTATTATTATTATTATTATTATTATTATTAATTAGATTACTGATATTAAAGTTCCCATTCTCTCCCAAACCGAGCCCAAACGAGGGCTGCTGCTTAGAAAATAAACTTTCCTGCCTGTGCTGTGGAAATGACAAAATTCCAAGCCCAGATTCCCATCCTGGAATGTCAGAATTCCATCCTGGAATGTCAGAATTCCCAGCCTGGAATGTCAGAATTCCATCCTGGAATGTCAGAATTCCCATCCTGGAATGTCAGAATTCCATCCTGGAATGTCAGAATTCCCAGCCTGGAATGTCAGAATTCCATCCTGGAATGTCAGAATTCCCATCCTGGAATGTCAGAATTCCATCCTGGAATGTCAGAATTCCCAGCCTGGAATGTCAGAATTCCATCCTGGAATGTCAGAATTCCCATCCTGGAATGTCAGAATTCCATCCTGGAATGTCAGAATTCCCATCCTGGAATGTCAGAATTCCCAGCCTGGAATGACAGAATTCCATCCTGGAATGTCAGAATTCCCATCCTGGAATGTCAGAATTCCCAGCCTGGAATGTCAGAATTCCATCCTGGAATGTCAGAATTCCATCCTGGAATGTCAGAATTCCCATCCTGGAATGTCAGAATTCCCGGCCCTGTCGCTCCCCAGAGCCCTGCAGCTGCAGGACAATGGCTGTGGCCCCAACAATCAGCCCTTTCTTTCCCAGGATTTGCATTCCCGGGATGAGATGGGGCTGGGAGGGGCTCCCAGTGTCCCCCAGTGTCCCCCAGTGTCCCCCAGTGTCCCCCAGTGTCCACCAGTGTCCCCCAGTATCCCCCGGTGTCCCCCAGTGTCCCCCGGTGTCCCCAGTATGCCCCAGTCCCCTTCCATGGCTGTACTGGTCTGGGCCACCTGCATGCGAGTGAGTGGGGGGACACCTGGGGACATCAGGGACAGGGTTTGGGGACACCTGGACAGGGTGAGGGACACCTGGACAGGGTTGGGGACACCTGGACGGGGTTTGGGGACACCTGGGGACATCATGGACCATGTAAGGGACACCTGGACAGGGTTTGGGGACACCTGAGGATGTTTGGGACAGGGTTGGAGACACCAAGAGACACCAGGAGCAGGATTGTGGACACGTGGTGTCAAGAGCAGGGCTGCGGACACTGAGAGACATCGGGGCCAGGCTTAGGGACACCGGGAGCAGAGTTGGGGACACCTGGGGACATTGGGGACGGGATTGAGGGGGTCTAAGGGACACCAAGACCAAGACTGGGGACAGCTGGGGACATCTGGGACTATCAAAACCAGCCCTGGGGACACCTGGGGACATCAGGGACAGGTTTGGGGACACCTGGACAGGGTTTGGGGACACCTGGGCACATCAGGGACAGGGTGAGGGACACCTGGACAGGGTTTGGGGACACCTGGGGACATCAGGGACCATGTAAGGGACACCTGGACGGGGTTTGGGGACACCTGGGGACATCAGGGACCATGTAAGGGACACCTGGACAGGGTTTGGGGACACCTGGACGGGGTTTGGGGACACCTGGGGCCATTGGGAATGGGCTTGGGGGGGTTCTAAGGGACACCTTGACAGGGTTTTTGGGGACACCTAGGGACATCAGGGACAGGGTGAGGGACACCTGGACAGGGTTTGGGGACACCTGGACGGGGTGTGGGGACACCTGGACGGGGTTTGGGGATACCTGGACGGGGTTTGGGGACACCTGGACGGGGTGTGGGGACACCTGGACGGGGTTTGGGGACACCTGGGGTGACGTGGGGGACGGGAGGAGCTTTGAGGGGCTTTCCAAGCCCACCCATTCCAGGATTCTGGAATCCCTGGGCCGAGCTGTGTCCCCTCGGGAAGGGACAGCGTGTCCTGCCCTCCTCACCTTCATTTCACCCACCCAAAATCCACTTTTGGGTCTTTTCCCTGGCAAAAGCGCCCGTTTTGGGTGGATCTGGTCGCTTTTCTCCAGGCTCTCATTTGAATTATTCCGTTTATTTTGTGAATTCAAGCTGGGACAGTTCTGTCTCGGAGAAGAAATGGTCGTTCCTCAGATATTCCTCCCCAGTTGGAAAAGCATTTCCTTTGGCTGAGTTAAATCCACTTTTCTTTTTGTCAACAAAATTCCATTTCCATGAATCACCATTGGGATTTTTTTGGGGGTTTTTTTTGGTCATTAGCACCAATTTTCATCATTTGTGGACGCAGCACAAGGAGGAAGAGTAAAAAACAACCAGGGCAGGTCCTGAGGAGCTGAGGAATTCAAAGCCAGGCAAAAGATAAAATATCAGCTCCTCCAGAAGCTTCAGATTGGCCAAAAAGCTTCAAACATGGAGCAGAAAAATGATAGAAAGGTGTGGTTAAATTAAATAAATATTATAATATTATAATATAAATATAATAAATATTATAACTATAATAAATATTAGAAACATTATAAATAATATAAATATTATAAATATTATAAATATTATAAATTATATAAATATTATAAATAATATAAATATTGTAAATGTTATAAATATTATAAATTATATAAATATAAATATAAAAATAAATACTAATATAAATATAAATATAACTAAAATATAAATATAAGTAGAAATAGAAATAGAAATAATAGAAATAGAAATAGAAATAGAAGTAGAAATAGAAATAGAAGTAGAAATAGAAATAGGAATATAAGTAGAAATAGAAATAGAAATAATATAATATATAACATTATAATAAAATAAATAAAATAAATTATAAAACAAATAATAAATATAAAGAAAAAATAAAGAATAATAAATAAAAGTAATAAAGAAATAATAAAGATTAATAAATAATAATGAATAATTGTTTATTATTTATTACTACAAATAATAAATATTATTTATTATTTTTATTTATTATAATAATATAGAATATATTATAATAATGAATAAATAATAATGCTAATGTTATATATTAAATAATAAATAAATAAATAATAGTTATAAATAAATAAATAAATAAATAAATAAATAATATGTTATAAAATTATTTTATGAAATAAATAAAATGAATTATTTTGGATATTTTTTCCCAAAACATCATCACAGAGGTGATGATTAATTTTGTATTTTAATTGCACTCCCCAGACTTCCAGCCTCAACAAACCCAGAGTTTCATATATATATTATATTATATTATATTATATTATATTATATTATATTATATTATATTATATTATATTATATTATATTGTATTGTATTGTATTGTATTGTATTATATTGTATTATATTGTATTACATTACATTACATTATATTATATTTTGTATTATCATATTATATTATCATATTATATTATAGTATAGTATATTAGAGTATATTATAGTATATAATAGTATATATTAGATTAGAGTATATTAAATATGATATATATAATAATTTTTCACAGAGAATGATCTAGAAAAATCTGCTCCAATCTGAACCTCTTCCCTGTTCTATAATTCCCATTACAGCCCACACATGGAATTCCCATGGAGTAGATTTTGCTCCAAATTCCCAGTTTTTTTGCCTAAAAACCAGGATAAACCCCGGATAAAGCCCCGAGACGGGCTCAGCTAGGGAAAAAACCCCAAATTTCTCCCAATTCCTCTTTTTCCATCATCCCCTGAGTCACAGGAACGCTGCAAATCCAGGGTTCATTTCAGATGGCTCATGTGGAAACAACCCAGCTAATTACACCGCAGTAATTACCTGCAAATTATATGGATGTTGTTTTTCCAGCAGTCAATAGCGCTATTTTGGAACTCCTCGTTGTTCCAAGCTGCCGTCACGTCACGCTGGCTCCAAATCCTCTTTTCGTTTCGGCTCGACGCTCACTCCCCTCTGGACTGGGGAGGGGACTTTTGGGAGAAGTTGTGAACTTCACCTCTGCTTCATTCCAGGAAATATTTCCATTTTAATCGTGTTTTAAATAAAAATTCCAAGATTCTGACTCAACATCCTGTCAAGATTTCTGCCTGCACATCAAAAACCCCAAGAATCGGTGGATTTCTGGCTGGGATCGTCCTGATTTGGAAGAGTTTCATTTCCTTCAGCTCAGATCTTCACCTGCGGATGCAGCACGAGAAGGAAGAAGAATATTTGAGAAAATATTTCCATTTTAATCGTATTTTAAATAAGAATTATGAGATTCTGACTCAACATCACATCAAAATTTCATCCTGCATATCCAAAATCCTGAAAATTCATGGATTCCTGGCTGGGATCATCCTGATTTGGAAGAGTTTCCTTTCCTTCAGCTCAGACCTTCACCTCTGCTGCGTTCCAGGAAATATTTCCCTTTTAATCATATTTTATATAAAAATTCCAAGATTCTGACTCAACATCTGGTCCAGATTTCATCCTGCACATCCAAAATCCTGAAAATTCCTGGATTCCCGGCCGGGACCATCCTGATTTGGAAGTTTCCTTTCCTCCCCTGCCCTGGGTGGGGTTCATGAAGGTTGTCTGGATTTTTTTAAGCGCCACCAATAAAGGAGCCGAGTGTCACACCCCACTCCCAGGCCGGGAATGTGGTCGGGCAGCAAAGCTGGGAAAACGGGAGGCGGGAATTGTTGGATCAATCCCAAAAACAGCTCCAGTTTTTTCCCGAATCGGCGGGATGAAACGCTCCGAGGACGCCTCCCCGGGGAAATGAGGATGCTGATGATAAAAGGTGCCTCCCCGGACCGAGAGGAAATGAATTCACATTTGGAAAAGCGCTGGGAGATTCTTGGATGAGAAACGTTGGAGCTGGAATGCTGGCAACGTTGGGATAACGTTAATATTTATTGCGCGCGGCGCTTTCATCTTCAAAGCTCTTTAGCAACATCAATGAGTTAACAAAGAAAATATTAATAAAGATTCTGTTTACCCATAAAATTCCCCTCCCAGAGCACAAATAAATAAATAGAGCTGCCTCCAGTTAAAAAAAAATTGAATTTAAAAATAAGTTCAGCCCCAACTTATTTATTCCAGGATCAAATCCCTAAATCCCTGGCGGGGCTGTCCCTGGAAAAGCAACTTGGAATGAGGAATTATTGGTTTATACTTGGAATGAGGAATTGTTATATAATATCTATAATGTATTGTTTTTATTTTAGATTATTTGTTTATATTTCTGTATATTTTGTTATGGTGTTTCTATTATTATGTTATCATAATATTTATATTATTACGTATTTTATTAAAAATATTATTTTATCTCTATATATCATTATATTTTAACTCTTTATATTTTTATTTTATATATGTTTATATGTTTAAATATATTTGTATTTATATAATATATTTATATTTTGATATTTTGATATATTTTTATAATATACCTATATGTTTATATATTTATATATTTATATATTTATATATTTATATTTATATATCTATATATTTATATATTTATATATAAATATATTTATACATTTATATATGTATATATTAATATATGTATATATGTATATATTTATATATTTATATATTTATATATTTATATTTAAATATATTTATATTTAAATATATTTTATTTTTATAATATATATAATGTTTATGTATAGATATTTAATTATAATATATAATTTTATATAATAATTAAATACATAACTTTAAAATAATATATAATTTAATACATAAATATATAATATTAATACATTTATCATCTATATAAATAACTATGTATATAATTTAATACATAAATATAATAAATAATATTAATATATTTATTATATATAAATAACTATATATTAATATATTTATTATATATAAATAACTATATATTTATATTTTTTAACTATTATTGTTTTATATATTATTAATATATTTATTATATATATTTTTATATTTATATCTATAAATAGAAATATTTTTAATTATTTATCCTTTTAGTGAGGCTAACTGGACCTTAGGCCTAATCCACCTGTACCAGGGTGAAAAATCCGGAGAAGGGAGAGCAGCGCTTGGAAAATGGAATTCCGGAATCCCTGAGGTCGGAAAAGCCCTCCAAGGTCAGCGAGTCCAAGCTGTTCCCAGTCCCCACCTGGGTGCCACATCCAGGAATTCCCTGGACACCTCCAGGGCAGGAGGCTCCAGACCTCACCGCCGGCATTCCCAGGAGGACATTTGGGTGTTTTTGGGATAAACTCCAGAAAAGGAGGAATCTCCGTTCCACGGGAAAAAGGCGGAACGCGGGGCAGTTCCCAGATT
>NW_005087564.1:19045592-19074768 GCF_000331425.1 Pseudopodoces humilis | reverse complement strand
GGCGGGGGCCTCCCGCCGCATCCCTGCCCGGGTTGGGCTCCCGCATGCGGCGCTCGTCACGGCCACGTTAATTAAACTGTAATTAATCATCGCGTCCGGCCGCGATCGGCGCAATTAGGCCGATCAAACAGAAGTTAATAACGGCGCGGATCGCCCCCAGCTATCACTTTTGTGTGTGCCCCCGCGCCTTCCTTCCCCGCCATCACCGGCGGCACCGGAGGATGCGGCGGAACCGCCGCGGAGCGAAACGCAGGTGCGGAGCCGCCCTTGCCCTCGGCGGCCGGGCCGAGCTCCGGGCCGCGCTCCCACGCGGGACAGCGGCCGCCGCTCCCCCCGGGACGCCCCGTCGGGGGGGACGCGGAGCCGGTGCTGCCGGCCGGGCCTTGCGGAGCGGCCTTCCCGCAATGATCGCAACCCGAGCCGGTAATTATTCCTCGCCTTTTAATTATTTATCCTCCCCAGCCCCCCCTCCTCGAGCCATACGGAGGCAGGAGCGCGGTGAGCCGCTCCCGAGCCGGTTCCAGCCCCGCGTTCCGGGTGATCCCGCGGCTTCAGGCACCGAGGCCACGCCGGGCTGCGAGGCACCGGGACCGGGCCGGTACCGCGGGGCCCGGGAGGAGAGGGGGCGCTCCGGGAGGACGCGGCTCTGCCCCGGTTCCCTCCGCCGTGCCCCTGCCCGGTGCCCGCAGAGCTCCGGGCCGGAGCCCGGAGAGGCGGAGGCGACCCCCGGCTCGCCCCGACGGCGGCGCGGAGCCCCGGGCTGGGGAGCGGCTCCGGGCCCGACCCCGGCCCGGCCGCGCTCCCCGCTCCTCGCAACCGCCGGATCTTTTAACAGTTGAATTGACTGCAGTTTTTGTCAGTTAATTAGGTTTAATTTACATAATTAGTACAGTATAAAGAGTATTGGGGATAATCAGGAGGTACGTCTCGCTTACTGTGTAAACACGGATTCGGAATTAAAAATCAGATGTAATTAAGGCGTGTGCGCGCGGCTTTTAATTGTAATGAATTTCTAATTAACGCTCAACGATCGCCGCACCGAGAGCCGGGCCGTTTGCGGGCGCCGCCGCCCCCCAAACCGGGGACCCCCCCGGGGACCCCCCCGGGGCCGGGGGGCGCGGAGGGGCCGCGGCCGGCGGGGAGGGCGCTGCGCCCCGACGGGACCCCCCATCCTTCCCCGTTAGCGGGGCCGGTGCCGCTGGCAGACGAAGCCGGTGGATAATTTAGGTTAAAACTTAGGGAGCCGTGTCACGGGTGTATAAATAAATAATCACGCGTGGCGGGCGCGGAAGGCCCCGCGCTCCTGGAGGGCTGAGCCGAGATTGCCACATAAATCACGGCGGTCTAATTCAGTGGAAGTTTAATAAACGCCTCCTATTGGAAATGAATGTTCCCCATTTAACAGTTGTATCAGCACCATATAAAACCATGACCCCAATAAATTTAATTTTAGAGGCCGATCAATCCGGGCTTCTCTCCATCGATCCGCGGCGGCTCTGAACCTCCGCAGCCTCTTCCGCGGCCCTTCCCGCCGAGGCGGGGGAAGGAGCGTTTCGATTAGGCTCTTTATTAGGAAAAGATTGCTCCGAGAGGCCTGAAAATTAAACGGTGACATTTTAATTACTGGACATTGACAAAGGGAGCGGGCGGCGGCTCTCTGCAGGCCGGGCACCCTCCTGCTGACCCCGCGGGCCGGGGGGAGCAGCGGGAGCCGCTCCGGGGAGCCCAGGGCTGGGCGCATCTTCTTTGTGCATCCCCTGCACCCCCTTTTCTGTGTCCCCCCCCTCTCCCACCGTTCCCACCCCTGGAGCCCCCTTTCCTCCCCCCCTGCCCTCCATCCCAACACAACCCCCGGCTCTCCCCAGAGAGCCTCGCGTCCCAGCCCCGCAGCTGCTGTCCCTTGTCCCCTCCGGCCACCCAAACCCTCCCCGCGCCTCTAAATCTTGCCGATCTCCCCGGGCCGGAGCGGCTGAGGAGGAACGCGGCGTGCGGGATGGATGGACACGATTTTATTGATGGGGTGAGAGCGAACACCTCGGCAGGGACGGAGCGGGACGAGGCTCGGGCAGCGATTCCATCCCCTCCGCCCGCGCCGTGCCGGGCACGCTCCGGGATGGAGCCGCACTCACCTGCGGGGGGACCCGGCAGCTCTGCCTCGGCCGCGGGGAAGTTTTCCTGCTCCTGCCGCCCATAAAAGCCCCAGACATCCATTTGCCATTAAACACCTCCTCCGGCTCTGACAAACCTTGAACTTGCACCGCGGGCCCGGCGCCGGCAGCAGCCGCAGCGGCGACCGGGAGGCAGCAACCGCTCCAGGAACCGGGAAGGCTCAATCCATAAATCCTGTCCTGGGCGCACACGGGTGCTTTATGGACAGAGCCTCTGCTGAAGGTAACGCAGCCCCGGGTCAGCGAAGCTCCTCGGCAGCCTCGCCGCAGCGCTCTCCCGACGGGAAAGGCTCAGGATCACAGGCTCGCTGTGGCTGCTTTGAGTTAGGAGAGACCTTAAAGCTCCTCTCGTTCCAACCCCACCTCCATGGGCAGGGACACCTTCCACTAGAGCAGCTTGCACAACCTTTTTTTTTTTTTTTTATTCGGTGTGACCAAATCCTACAATTGGAGATTTTAAAATTTCCCTTTCTCCCCGTTAGGTTTTTCCCGGTCCAGGCTGGTCAGCGCTGGTGAGCTGCGGGAGCAGGAGAAGGCCAGAAAGTTTAGGGGACGGGCTCCCTGATCCCTGCAGATTGCTGGTGGCTGTGAGCCCCCCCCGGTGATGCTGAAGATGAGTTCTCCTAAAATCCCGGGTACAGCTCAGGATTTCCCATCCCTCAGAGAGCTCCAGCCGCTCCCTGGAGAGCCCCTGTGTCCCCCAGGCCTGGCTGTCACCGCAGGGACATCGCTCCCACCTCGGGCTGCTCCTCACCGGGCTCCCCGGGGTAGAGTCACCATAAACCCCCTGTTTTGGGGGCTGAGGAGCCACAGCTGGATCCTGCTCGGCTCTCGGGGAGCTGCAGGGTGTTGGGTCCCCGGGGGTGTCCCCGAGTTTCTCTCTGGGTTTGTGTCTGGCTCCCCTGCACGGAGATGTGTCCGAGCATCCCGGGGATGGGATTTGCTGCTCCCCTTGTCCGCCCAAAGAGGCCGAAGGGGTTTTGTGTGCGGTCCCCGCAGAGCGGAGCTTCACCTGGGACGGTCTCTGCTCCCTTGTGTCCCTCTCCAGCCCAGGAGCAGCTCCCGGGGGTTCCCAGGAGCGGCTCCCGAGGGATTTGTCCCGCCCGGGACAGCGCTGGGAGCAGCGGGAGCCTCAGGACCAGCGCCCGCTGCGGTGGCATCGCCCCCTCCTCACCCCTCTGCCCCCGCCGAGCCGCTCCTCCCGCAGCTCTCGCTCTCCACCAGCGCCTTTGGCTCCCTGCACGAGCTTGGTTTTTCCCAGCAAAACCCCAAATCCCCAAGTTTTGCCCGCGCACTCCCGCGGTCCATCCTTTCCCTAGGGATGCCTCCAGGTGAACTTTCCCTGCGGCTCCGGGAGGCAGGGAAACAACACCCGCCACTCCCAGCTCCAATCCTCCGGTTCGCTCCGGCTCTCGGGTGTCCGAGGGATCAGATGGAGCTGCCAGGAGCTGTTTCTGCTGATTGCTCGGTTATTAACGCGATCGCATTGCCGGAGCTCAGCCGAGGGACAGCCACAGGTAAAGGAGCCCCGGCAGCCCCGCCTCCCCTCCCGGCTTTCCAGGCTCCTCTTTGGAAAACAAAGACGGACGCTTTGCCTTTGGAACGCTGACAGCGGGCTGGGTTCGGCCACGGGATGCGAGAAACAAAATATTTTCTAATTCTGGGCTGATTTAAAGGCGAACTTCCACGGGCTCTTCTCGTGGGAGCTTTGCCTGGCAATGGGAAAGGGAAATGAGGGAAATACTGGAAGTTTTGGCACAGAACGGGACATATCCCGTTTTTCCCACACTCCCATGGGAATCATCATCGCTGAGGTTACAGGAGGGGACACAGAGGGGTGACACTGGCGTGGGACTGCTGGGGGAGCCCTAAAAGAGCTGCCGGGATGGAGAGTGGGGTTGGGGGGGGTCACTCCGCACCCCTGGGATCCTCTGCTGCACGAACGTGCTCATTGCACACCCCTGATGCCATCCCCTGAGCAGGGACTCTGCTGCATGTCCTGCAGCCTATCCCGACCAGAAATGCCACCATTCAAATTCAAATTAAAAAAATTGCAGCAGGAAAAGAGGAGAGAAGGGGGAAAAAACCATCCCCAGGCAGCCCCAGGTCGGGGTCAGCTCCTGCCTGCGTGGAGAGCAGCACCCAGCGCTCCCAGGAAAATCTCCCTGGGCTTCATTCCCATCCCTGGAAATTCTGGGAGGAGGATTGTTCCCTTATTGTGGGGCATGTTTCACGTCCTGGCCGCTTCCAAAGTCATTTTTGAGCGCACTGGGGCAGGATTTGCTGAGCCCCAGAGCAGCCCGGGGGTGCTGAATCCCGGGGGATCCCTCCGGGAGGCTTTGGGGGTTCCTGCACTGCGTCCCACAAGGCACGGACACGGACTGGGAGGTTCCTGGTGCAGGGAGAGGAGCCTGGGCTGGGTTAGAACCTTCTGGATGTGGGAGGGGGCAGCCAGAGGAGATAAATCCCGGCCTTGTCCTGCCCCTTGTCCGCGGTGCCGAGGGTGGTGGCAGGAATTGGGGTCCCTGTGGGGACAGAGCAGCCCCAGACCCCAGAACCGAGCAGGAGGGGGTGCCTGGGGAAGGTCCAACCCCTCTGCTGCTCAGCTGGGAACGCCAACAAGGCTGAGAGACTCCGGGTAATCCCAAATTTCCCTCCTCTGCTCTCTCATCCAGCCCCATTCCCCCCAAATTCCGCCGCGAGCGGGGCAGACGCGCCCTGGCTGCGCTGACCCCAAGGATTTGGGAGAGGAAAGGCGACAGAGCCCCAAAATCCCATCCAAAATTCCAATGCAGATCAATCAATCAATCCATGGATTGATGTCACCGATGGAATTCTAAAGCTGCCACCACTTCAGCCAGGAGGTTTTCCCCAGCTCCATCCCACACGGATTTGCAGGGTGAGCCTTCCCCTCCTGCAGGAAAAACCCGGGGGCTGCTGAGTTTTAAACTAAATCCGAGATAGAGAAAAAGAGGGAGGGAGAGACCTTTTATCCAGGGAAAGCTGCTGCAAACTGTTAGGGATAAATAAATGGCAGCGCTGGCGATGCCCCGGCTGGCTCACAGGGAGGGAATTTGTCTCACTTTAGCAAAAGGACCTGGAGGAACGGGGGCTGTTGGCTCATTCATTGCGCTGTTTTCTGCCAGCGAGGTTGTGACATCAGAGCAATTAAGACAAACTTTAGTCTCTAAGTTCACGCCTGCAACCTCTACACTTCAAAAGAAGACAAACGATCCCTCCAAGGAAGGAAAGCGAGTCTTTTCCAGGCTGCTTCCAGAATTAACGTTTAGGATTTGCAGTGGTTCGGGAGGAATATTTCACTGAATTGGGTGGAAAATAAACTACCTGAGTTCTTTCATTTATTTATTTATTTTTATTTTTTTTAGCAAAAGTTTATTTTTAATGCAAATACAAGCAAACAAACCCCAACCTCCTCCCACCCGACTCGCTCACCCCAAACCCGCCTCTCACATCCGTGGTGTTTTTGTTTTTATTTTCCTTTCAATAAGCGTTTTAACCCAAGGACTGATTCAATCTGTGTCGGGTCTGTTGTGGAAATGCCCAGCAGAGACATTGCAGTCATTCCTTTTTTCCTGGAACAGCAAAATCCTGGAGCCTGTGCTTGACCCAGCAGTGCCAGGGCCTCCCCACCCTCCCAGGGAAGGATTATTCCCAAAATCCCATTTATCCCTCTGGCACTGGGAGCCATTCCCTGTGTCCTGTCCCTCCATCCCTTATCCCAAATCCCTCTCCAGCTCTCCTGGAGCTCCTTTAGGCCCTGGGAAGGGCTCTGAGCTCTCCCTGGATCCTTCCCTTCTCCAGGGGAACATTCCCAGCTCTCCCTGGATCCTTCCCTTCTCCAGGGGAACATTCCCAGCTCTCCCTGGATCCTTCCCTTCTCCAGGGGAACATTCCCAGCTCTCCCTGGATCCTTCTCCTCTCCAGGGGAACATTCCCAGGCTCCAGAGCAGAGCCCTGTCCTGTTTCCCCTCCCCTTTCAAACCCTGATTCAGGATCAGGATCTGCAGAGCCTGGCCACGGATGCTCCTCACGTTTGGCCCTGAGGATTTGGGATGGATCCCGATCCCAGCAGCTGGCACTGGGAGCACAGAGGAGCATTCCCAGTCCTTTACTGGTGTGGTGCTGACCCACCTGGCACCCCTCACACCTCCTCACAGCGTGGGCAAGCCCAGACATTTCTCTTCTATTTTTTGGTCTGTTTGCTTTTGTTTCACACTTAAAGCCAGTATTTTTGTGGCTGCCTGCACTCAGAGACAGCCACCAACTCCTCAGGAAATCCTCTGGACACTCAGACAGTTAAAAAATACTCTGGAATCAGGAAACAGAAGATTCAGTAACCCAAAAATAGAGATATAAAATACTTGCTTTAAGGCTGTGTACAGTGTAACTGGAGATAACCTGGAAACTGCTCAGCAACAGAAGAAACAATCAAGAAAACCCCTTAATGTGGCGGTGAGGAAAAGGCAGCCAACAAATAATCCTGGTTTTGTCGATTCTTCTAGGAAATGGAGTAAAATACGATCTGGATAAACTGAGAGTCCAGAGGTGGTGATGATCCAGGTCGGGGAGGAGCTCTTGGGATGCTGCAGAGCTCACTGCGGTCCCTGGGATCGCCGCTCCTCCAGCATCCTGCACACCCACATGGACACAACCTCGGCATTGCCATCGTTGTACTGCACCACGAAGGGGTGGCCCTGCAGAGGGGACAGAGGGAAAACCAGGGAGGGGACATTTCAGGTGATTGATTTATCAACAGAGGGTGGAGAAATGGAAAACCAGGGAGGGGATACTTCAGGTGATTTAACATCAGAGGGAAGAGGTGGAAAACCAGGGAGGGGATATTTCGGGGAGAGATGGAAAACCAGGGAGGGGATATTTCAGGTGATTCATCAACTGTTTAAAGGGATTTATTGCTCAGGTAGGATCTTGGTCACCAAGGGGAGAGGAGCAACAAGTCAGGCACAGCCAGGGGTTTCCTCCTCACACAGCAACATTTTGGTCCAACAGTTGTCACAAAACTTGTTTCTGCTTCATACATTCTATATAATATATTAATAATTAATATATAATTAATAATCCTTAAACCCATCACCTTTGTTTAATTTTGCTGCACTGTCTTTGAGCCACTGAACTGACACGCCACGTACCCACACACATTTCTGTTACAGCTTCCAGATCCTCAGCCTACCCTAAAATAAATCCTATATACCCTATAAATCACATTATTACAGCTCAAACCTCACACCATTTTACCTAATGTAATTTCAAACCATTTTACCCAATATAATTTCATACTTACTCAAGGCACATTCCTACTTACAACTCCATGAACACAAGTTTGTCATTTTTCTACTTGATGTTTGTGTATATTTATCGTTACATTGACCCAAGCTCTTTCCAAGGCTGCAGATTGAACCCTTCAGCACTTGTGGAAGTTTCTATTTTTCCATTTCCCACAGGCAGGCTCAGCTAAACCCTTCTGGGGGAAAAGAAAATCCCTGCTGGAGCATCCTGTGGTTCCAGCCTGATTCCAACTGCTGGATTTCCTCCTGGATCCGCGTTACATCCCGAGCAGGAGGCGGCCCAGGCTCTTTGGAAATGCTCTTTTTTTATTTATTTTTGGTTGATATTCCCTTTGCTCGTTGTGTTTTTGAGCCAGCTCCTTTCCAGGACAGCTGAGCAGTTGCTGGATGGTGTTTGGGTAAAATGATATCCCTTCCTGAAAAAAAAAAAACCTGTGAATCTGCTCCTCTGCTTGGAAATGTGTGTGATATCCCAAAATTCCTGTCTGTAACAGGGCCCTGTGCATCCTCCACAGGCACTGACATTCCAGCAGAGCTGGAGAGGAGCTGGACAAGGCAGGGAGTGATGGCATGAGGTGTTCTGCCCAGCACCGGGGTGGTTTTGGGTGGAAAAGTGCAGGAATAAATGAAATTCTTTTATCTCCAGCACAGCCCAGAAGCAGCTGTTTCACCTCTTCAACAAAACAAGCCAAGGACAGCAGAGAGAAGCAGGAGAGATCAAGCAGGAGGCACAGACAGGGGCAAGGAAAAATATCAATTTCCAAATGTTCCAGCCACTCTCCTCTCCTTTAGGATGGAGAGACCCCCGCAGCCAAAACCACCTCACACCCAAATATTTCTGCATTTCAGCTGCTCCAAATGAAATTTCAGCTGTGAAAGCTCAGCTCTGCACACTGCTCACCCTGTTTGCTTTGTTTTCTAAGGATATTCCACCAAAACCTGGAGGTTTCCACTCTTTTCTCCCTAGGAATAAGTTTAACTTGAAATTACCCTTCGGATTTCCCACCTTTTAAAGTCCTGCTCCAGTGAGGATTTGTCTCACTGGACAAATCCTGTTTTTACTAGAAGCTGTTTTTCAGAATCTGGTGGTTTTTCTCAGTTGTTTGTTTACAAATTGGGAATGGAAGAACAGAGATTTCCACCAGAACTCAGTAGGACCCATCTCTGCAAATCTTGGTTGCAGCATTTTCAGGTCAGGGAACCAAAAATCAAGGACACAAGCGACCCAAAGATGTCCAGTGCTCAAGGATGTGCCAAAATCTGCCTCCAAATCCACTTTGCTGCTTTTAACACCTGCCCTCACTCGGCAGCACCTGCAATAAAAACAAAATCAAAGGACCCACAGAGCTGGGGATGGTGCAGGACTCCATCAAACCCGACCTGTTTGCAGCAAGATTTGGGGTGAAAATCCAAAGATTTTCACAAGAGGGACTTGCACTTGGCTCAGCACCCAAAAATGTCTCAGGGAATTGTTGAGGTTTTCCTCCAAGGTCTCCAGCACTGCGGTGGTTTCCTCTCTCTTATGAAATCTTTTCATAAACTCATCCCTGCCCTCTGTAATTTTGTCATTATTCAGCAGCCAATCCCACATTTCCCCCCTTTTCAGGCATCCTGAGCATTGCAAAAATTCCCCAGAGCACAGAGACCTCCCAAAGCAGCGCCTGAAACTGGAGATTCCTCTGGAAAGGAGAGAAAGGAGCAGGGAGGTGAAGAATAAGGGAAAAAAAAAATCCCCAAAAAACCAAAATCCAAACCAGCAAAGGAGAAATGCAGCAGGAACAGAGCTGGCACCTCAGGGAGGACACAACAACAGCCCCAGCAGTTTGGACACCATCAATAAATCCTCAGCCACCAACACAAGCAGCCCTGAATTCAGGAGTGAGCAATATGTTCTCACCCAAACTGGGCTTAAATATTCCCACAGGGATTTATTGCAAGGGAAGACTGAGAAAAGGTAAATGTGTGCAAGCTTGAAATGCATTTTCTGTTGCAGGGATCAGCTCCTCCCTGGCCTGGTGAGGTTATCCTACCCTGCACAGCTTTATTTTTGGGGACTCATCATCCCATCCTTGTGCATTTCAGATTTCCTCAGGCTCCCACACAGGTTCACAACAAAACAATAACCTCCTCCTAAGCAATTTTTAAATATTCAGCCTTAAAAATACCTGGAAACAGCAGAGCCAGAACGAAAAGAGGTTGAAAATCCAGCACCAAACTGGTTTTTCTTTCTGGCCTGATACTGGTAACCACCTCCTTCCCAATTTTCAAATATTCAGCCTTAAAATACTTCGAACTCAGCACAACCAGAAGGAAAAGAGGTTGAAAATCCAGCACCAAACTGGTTTTTCTTGCTGGCCTGATACTGGGAACCACCTCCTTCCCAATTTTTAAATATTCAGCCTTAAAAATACCTGGAAACAGCAGAGGTAGAAGGAAAGAGGTTGAAAATCCAGCACCAAACTTGTTTTTCTTGTTGGCCTGGTACTGGTGTGCCTTGCCCTGGCCCAGTGGGTTGCACTGGGAATCCTGCAGGGAATGGGAAGTGGCTGCTGGAAGAGCTGGGAGCTGGAAAGGTCAGGCAGGACAGGGCCAGGGCTGGCCCCCAGTGAGTGTCAGGCAGCCTAATTTTGTGTGTCAACCCCGAAAATGAGATAAACAATGACAAACCAGGCTTTTTAAATGAACTTGTCTCATCTAGTTCTCTTGATAAAGGGTACATTTCTCCAGTTGCAGTGTCCCACCAGACAGGTTTAACTCTTTCACTGGGGAGCTCCTCACGGAGGGGGAGGTGAAGGATTTAAATATCTGACAGGAAATTAAAAGGGCAGTGCCCCCCTGAACACAGAGCCCTGCTAATTCCAACTCAGTGCTCACCAACCATCAATCATTTAGCCCAGTCAATTAAACCACCATTATTCAAGGGTAAAAGTTCCATCATTTTACCCAGCCTGAAAATTCAGCAATTTGCTTTTGTGGCCTTCTCCTCTGGCCCTCAAAAAATAGAAATATCTTTGTTTCTGATAATAACCCACCCTGAGTTTATTGCCACAGACCTTGCACGGTGTCCTGGGCAGGGCTGCAGCTCCATGGGCCTTTTCCAGCCCCAAGTGCCCACCTGGAGTGGATGAAATTCCCTCTAGGAGACAAAAATCATCACCCACAGCCCCAAATCTGGGGTCCCCGAGTGCCTCCAGCTCTTCTCACGCACAAATCCCGGGAAAAGCAAAGCTTCAGCAGAGCCTCTCCCATAGAAAAGATCCTCTGACCATAAAATGTTTGTGTTTGGAGAGTACCAAGGAGGTTCAGGCCAGTGCCAAAGGACAGGCAGGCCATAATAAATCCCCTGGGATTTCAGAGCACTGTCTGGGCAGTGTTTCTGCTTTAAAAGTCCATGGAACAGGACCTAGAATGGTGACAAGGCACATCCCCAGCCTGAAATGCCACCCATTTCCTTGGAAATGGCCAGAAATGAGGGATTTTTTTCCTCCCCAGGGTGGTGTTCCCTGGGGAACAGAACTTGGGAGGGATGAGGACAGGCCAGGAACCTGAATCCCAAACGCTGGGAATAAATCAGATCCACAACAGCACCTCCTCATATATTTTCCCCTGGGACAGTGAGAGGCTAATTGAGGAGGGCAGAAAATTAAAAATGATAAGAAAAATTCCTCATGCTTACACAAGGAAGGTGGGGAAATGAGTGGGGCCACCCTTTGAACATTAATTTTTCCAGGAGCCCTCCCAGCCTGAGCTCCCTTTATTTCCAAGCAGCACGGCCAAATCCACAAATTCCATTTAAAAATTTTTTGACCTCAACACAACAACAACAAAAAAAAAAAACAACCCAAAAAACCCACAATCAAAAGATCCCAACTGTTGCAGGCACAGCCTATCAAGACAATGGCCGTGCCCTCAGCCAGCATTTCAAATACAGTTTATTAGTGTGTGATATGAAAAGGGTATTTTTATTGCATGATATAATGCAATGGGACCTTGGGCGCTCTGCAGAAGGACCTTGCACTCAGAAGTGTAATGAACCCATAGTCCAAAAAACATTTTACTGTACATTAACCTATCATTAATGGCACATTAGGGCTGGGGGCATTGCACGCTCGCTGGTCAGGGCTCCATCAGGACAGTGTGCAGGAAAGCACAGTCTGCCCAGGCTTAAAACAAATCGAGAAAATAAAAATTACTGCTGGCTGCTTTGAGGGGAGCTGGCTGGCTGCTTAACCTGCAGCTTTTTAAAGGGGGGATGAGGAAGATGCAGCAGTTTGTTGGCGTGATCTGAATGCATCAGGTGCAGCTTTTCCTGCACAAAGCACAGCAGCTGGGAAGAATAAAGTGAAAACTGGAAGCTTGTTCCTCTTCCCTGCCATTCCCTCATTTCTCCCTGGCAGGAGGAGTTGGGAATGGGAAGAGCATCCTCTGACCCAGCTCTCCCTGGAACACCCGGGATCTGTTTTGCCTCTGCACCTGTTCCACCTGAGCAGAATTCCAGCCCTGCCAGCACTAATTCCATGTGAAACGTGAGCAAACCACTGAATTCCCAGTGCTCCCAGAGCAGGTGGGACTTCCATGCCTTCCCCCACTCCAGGTGCTCTGTTCAAAGCACAGAGCAAATGCTGAGCTCGTCCCTCCAGCTCCAAAGAATTCCAACCTGGCTGTCCAGCAGCACATCCCAGTTGGTTCTGCCATTGCTGCTGAGGTGTCTGTGCTCTTTACAGCTCTTGGAATTAACTCAGGGCATGGATTCCAGGGGAAATTCCTGCCCATCCTCAAGTTTAATGGGAGACAAGTCTGACCTCCAAGAGGACAAACACAAAGCTCAGCTCCGGAGCTGCACCAACTTCCCAGGACTCCTGGGAACACAGAGTGCTGAGTAACCCAAAGAGCTTCCAAGGACTCCTGGGAACACAGAGTGCTGAGTAACCCAAAGAGCTTCCCAAAATCCCTGGAGACACAGAGTGCTGAGTAACCCAAAGAGCTTCCCAAAATCCCTGGAGACACAGAGTGCTGAGTAACCCAAAGAGCTTCCCAAAATCCCTGGAGACACAAAGTGCTGAGTAACCCAAACCACCCCAAACTGACCCCGGGTCTCCCTGCAGTGACCTCAGCACGTGTCAGGATTTCACCACTCCACCAGTGAGGAAGGATTTTCCATCTCAAGCTGCTGCCTCCAAGGACAAGCCACACTAAAAGCTGTTCTAATTATCTGTGCCAGCTATCCACAGGATCCAACTGCGGCTCCCACAGCCAGGAATAGCAGCGAGGAATCCTCAGGCCAATTCTCTCTCTGCCGACTCCCCAACCATGGTTAATTCACAGGCACAGGAGGTGGCAGGGTGGCCTCAGGGGATGCTCCACGTGTGGAAGGACCCTGCACCACACTATTGAAGTGGGATCCAGCTGCTCCATCCCTTGTTTTCCTTTTGAAATTTTGGGATTTTTTATTTTTTAAAAAAAACCCTTTTAAGGGAAGTGTGAGCACCTGAAGTGCTTGGAGCAGCAGGGGCTGGGAGGCTTGGTTTGTGTGTCTGCCAAGAGGGGCCCAAAGCTGCAGCAAGGTCAGCTGCAGCCTCCTCGTCTCTTCCAAATGGGATTGCAGATCACAGATTGAGCTTAACCCTAAAATTCCAGCTCCTCCTGGGGACTTGCAAGGCTGTGCTTGATCTGGGAGCGAGTGTTCGCTGGCCCAGTTCTCTCTCCCTGCTCATGTCCTCAGACTATTGAGGGCAAGGACTGCGCTGGCTGTGCTGGAGAGGCTCCAGAGCTGGTGCTGCAGAGAAAGCTCCAGAACAGGGGAGGGAATCACGGAATCACAGCACCATGGGCTGGAAGGACCCTAAAACCCATCCAGTCCCACCCCTGCCCTGGGCAGGGTCACCTCCCACTATCCCAGACTGCTCCAAGTCCAACCTTGAGCACTCCCAGCATGGACCAGCGGCGTTTTCTGGGCGGAGATGAGGCAGGAACAAGAACACATCCACAGGGAAAACCAAGTCTGATTCTTTTCCTGGAAGTTTCTGCTCCTTCCTGGCTCCCCAGCGGAGAGCAGAGCCCAGCCTGCACTCGGCAAGTGGGGAGTTTTGTTTGTTGCCCGGCCTCCCTAACATACACTGTAATTAAAACGTTGATTACTAAACAGTTTAAATATATGACAGACAATGCAGTTAAAGCCTACAGTTAGGTCAATATGTGATTTAGATTTGCCATTTAAAAACTCTCATTTAAATTTTGCATACATTAATCACTACCATACTTCAATGTTCTGATATCCACCTGACTACACTATTAAAATAAAACTTGCTGCCCCAGGGAAATCCTACTTATTCTTAATTGTTTCGAGGCTTTGATGGGCTTTTAATCTAAGATTAATTTATGCAATTTTAAATAACTCTTCTTATGATTAATAAGCTTGAAAATTAAAAGGAGTCTAAAGCAATTATAATGAGCATTTGGTCATAACCTCATTAGGAGAAGGAGTGAAGGATACAGCTCTGGAATTCTTACAAGACTACAATTTAAGGTTACTTTCAGAGGAGTCAAAGATAGTTCTTGAAATTGCAAAGGCAGATTAGCCTAGGTCAGCCTTAGAACTATGGCTACCTAGATTAGCACACTGATGATTTTATCCCTCTGATGATATGTGAGACAGTGAAAAGATGATACAAAACAAAGATAAATGGGTAACACAACGAAGCACTGAAGCCTCGGGGGTTACATTTCGTCCTCCTATTTTTTTTCTTTTCTTTTGAGAAGTACTTTTTCCCCCCTATTATTTATCTGGTTGTAGATTGACTTTCACCGACACATTTTTCCTTTTTATATGATAAAAGTTAATTGCAAGCCATTTTCAGCTGGTTTAGTTTTGCTGAGGCACCAAAACTCTCCTGCAATTTCCAGAATTTGTCTTCAAATAACAACAGTCCCCAGGCCTGAGGGATGGACCAAGAGGAAGAACAGCTTCACTTCGACCCCAACACCTTGACCTGAAGAGCAACTGTCTACACACCTCACCTGAATTTCCATTTTTAAACAGCAATACAGATTCTTTGTTATGATTAAAGTATTATTTTTCCAAGCTTTGGACAGCTGGTGACCCCAAAACAAACCTCAGAGACCCCTCGTGTATTTGATGTGTCCAAGCTGGCAACTCATCACCAAACAAAGGGTCAGGAGGGAATCTTTTGGGTCAGAAATCGGAGCAGCTCCACTCCACAGCCGGACCTGACTTCCAACTACTCAACCCCTCCTCCTGCAGGACCCTGGGTCTGCTATTTGTTCCCTTCCTGTGGCAAAGACTGAAATTTATTCCAGAGTTTAGGGTTTGGCTGTGGTGCAGAGGAATCTATTTGCCCATCTGCAGATCGTTCTTTCCACAGCAGTTTTGCTTTTGATATTTGTTGTTAAACCAGTAACCGTCCTTGGCACTCCTCGCGCCGTTCAGCCGAAAACGAGCCAGCTCCCAGCAAAGCTACTTCAGTTTTTGTGTTATGACTCTTAAAACAAACTAAAGCCACCGAAATCGAATTGGAGCTTACTTCTGCAAGTGCTGCTGAGGTTAAGAAGAGCTGCAGAGGAAGAATGGGGAGAGTGGCCCAAGGCTGATGGAGTCTGTCAACATTAGCAAGCTGTCGACAACAGAAGCAGCTCTGCTGAGTGAAACGCTCGGTGCAACATTTTAGGGATGGAAAAGGTTTGACTTTTGCCCAGCTCTGGTCTGGTTTGTGGCCTCAGTGCCCATTAGTAGCTGGAGCTCATTAGGTGTGTGCCTGGAGCACATCTTCTGGTGGGGTTTCATTTGAAATCGATTCAATTTGTGAGCTTCAAGACCTGGCTGTGATGAGAATGAAAGAGTGGGGGCTCAGAAAGAGCAGAGATTCACACCAGAAATGCACACCTGACCTGAACTCTGATGGAGCTGCAGCTGCAGAAGTGTCCTCAGCTCCAGCACACAAACGGTCTCGGTGACACCAAACGGAGTCAGGAATTAAAAGCTGAAACAGAATTTCCTTCAAACAAGGACTAAATGTTCCCTGCAGTATTTCCTTCAAATGAGGACTAAATGTTCCCTACAGCACTTCCTTCAAATGAGGACTAAGCGTTCTCCTAGACTGGGGGAGAAGGGTGAAGAAAACAACTGTTTTCCCCAAGTTTTTCTACTGGGGAAAAAAAAAAATTTGCTAAGCAAATTACTAAGCTGAAGTAAACTGAAACAATCTCCTAAATGTTTGTCACCCAAACCTTGGAGAAGAAAACGCTGTGTGCATACACGCACAAATAACAACAATTAACAAAAGCAAGAAAACCCTGAAAATGATGTGGCTGGAAGCAAAAAGGGAGAATGAAACAGCTCGTACTTCGTTAGCATTTTTGTGATGAAGTTTCTGCAAATGAACAAGTTGTTTTTAGAAGCACCAGTACGGTCATCCTGCATTCCACGGCTACACGCTGCCTGCACGGAGTGCAAAATAACATCCCCGTGTTTGCCAGGCTTTGTTAAGGGACTAAAGAAAATATTAAATTATCGAGGTGAAGGCGCTGCCAAATCTCCTGGTCTGAGGAGCAGAGAAAGCCCAGGTATGAAACGATGGTGGAGTAAATGCACAGAGCCCTGCTGAAAACACAGAAAAGGCAAAATATATCACCACTAGTTGGCTTGGGAAAAAATATATAAATTCCTCTGAATCTCTCCCAAGGTCACTGAACAGTGACTGAGGCCACCAGCACCATTTCCACTCTCAGAGTTGTATTTTAATCCAGCTTTTCCCTGGTGGAAACCTGGCTCTCCTCAGCCCAGCAGGCACAGGCTCATCCTGATTTACACCAGCAGAGTGTTTCCCCCAACCTCTCCCATCAAATCCGAGCAGGCAGATGCACATTTATGGGACAATGAACTTCTCCACGGCTGTATTTTGGTGTTCCAGCCTGAATAAATAAATAAAACCTGAATAAAGCCGCGTGTTCTGAGCTCTGCCCCGGCTGGGAGCCGGATCCGGAGGGGAGGCCGCGCCTTAAAAAAAAAAGAAAAAAAAAGAAAAAAAAAAGAAAAGAAATAAAAAAGAAATCATGTTTAATTTAAAAATTAGAAACTGGAGCAGGCTGTGAGCACAGAGGTTGATTGAAACAAAATTTAAATTCCTGTCAAGCCCATTTAAACACAGGGGCCCTTCATAGGCAATTAGCTGCTCCCTGTGAAGGCTGAGCGAGGCCGGGCCTGGTCACTGTGAGGAGCCGAGAAAAATTAACTAAAACCAGGCGCTATGAAATATTTAGCCTCCCAGTTTATCACAGGGGTTTGGAAGTGTAAACAAGACAAAAATCGATTCCTCCGTGCCCTCCAATCAATCCCCCAAAATGGCGAGGGCATCTGTTTCTGCTCAATTTTGTTTACTCTGGCAGATTTGCCTTAATTGCGGTTGTTTATCTCCCGTTGTCCCCGGGGCCCTAATCTCCCGATTACTAATACTTAACACTCATTTCACATCTAAAGCTACTTCTAATCCTCAACAGGTTTCTGGAGCTCTTAAAATTATGGAGACGAGGGAGATTTTGCTTTGTGAGAGGAGCATTTTGTGACCCGCAACCAGCTGGGCCCAATCGTCACCAGGGATGGCGACGACAAAGGTGCTAAAAGGCTCTTTCACAAACTCCACCGGGAACACCACGGAATAAAAAAGGCTTTTGATGGGGAAAAAAGAGAAAAAAGGGAAAAAAAAACCCACCTCGAACAAGGGGGCTCTAGCAGTCCAGCCAAATAAAGTTACTGTCATAATCAAGCGCTGTCAATCACAATGAAAATCCAATTAAAAAAATCTTGCAGCACGGCCCCTCTTCAGGAGAAAAATGTCCTCTATTTATATGAGGTGGGTTTTTTTTCCTTTATTTTTTTTTTTTGTCAACTGCACAAATTAGAAAGTCGTATTAATTGATTTTTTTACTACTTTAGGCTCTGATCCTCCAGCTGAATTTCTGTGGATGGAAGAATCAAGCGGCACAAATCTGATTAAGGGATTTGAGGCATAATGCACACAGGTCACTAAGAAGCCATATCTCTATCTCCTGCTTTATACTCCGCTTATTCATAGGCAATTATTACTCTTATTTAATACTGCAGGAGTGTCCTGAGGTGCTAATTGGACTAGAGACCCACATGTAGCTGGTACTGCACAAGCACCAGCCATTTTAATCTATGCAGAGTGTCTGAATACATTTCAAATGCCAATTTCATTACACAAATAAAAAACTGTACGTGGATTTCAACAGTTGCCCGTTGGAGAAAATTCCTTGATGAATTTGGAGTGAATAGAAAGGATGCTATTCTGGGATTTAAGGATATGGGTCTTATTTTGGAACTGCTAGCAGATTTCTTTTTCTAAATTTTAAAAAATAAATATGTAAGGAAGACAGCTGACATAAAACATCAACGAGGCAAATGCACAACTTCTCAATATCCAGTCACTGAAAGATTTGCAATTCTGCTACCGAAATGAGTGAGATGTAAATATTTGTCCCTGTGCCTGGAGAACTACTCAACAACCAGCAGTGCCAAATGAAACATTTGCTCAAATTAAACTGCAAAGCCCAGGAGACTCAAGTAACCAAAAAATATGAACTATACTGATCCCTGTAAGCTGTTGCCAGTTTGTTTTTGTCCAATTTCCTTAGATTTTCAACACCTCTTCGAGCCAACTCGAGTCATTCCTTTTCACGTTTCTCTGGGAAGTGCTGCTATTTTGTGCAGCTCCAGGGCACGTGGGGAAGGGGAAGTCAGATGTTTGCTGGAGGAACTGGGTGATCCCACGGCAGTGGGTGCAGCAGGCAGGGAATGAATCCAAAGCCCCCAGCTCACCGTGTCACCGTCTTGCTCTTGGGTGATTGCTGGATTTAGTGACACTGACAGAATGTGTTTCTCCATTTCGAGAGCTGATTTCTCAAGTGGCAAAGAAGAACTCACACCCCCAAGGACAGAGATGGCTTTCCCCCCCCTTTTTTTGAATTTTTTTTGAAAGACAGAGGGGGAAATATCCCTGACCCACCTTTCCCAATTTCACCTCAGTGAGCAATGCTGCCACCTGAAGAAACACAGATTTTTTTCCTCTCCAGCTACCTTGAGCAAGGAAGATAATGAGCACTCAGGGACAGGAGCATCCCAAGCCCTGCTGTGAAATCCTCAATATAAATTTTGTCTTCAGAAACTCCAGAACTCCTTGTGCACTGCATGTCTGAACTGAGAGACTGAAGATCCGTACTTATCACATGTGGTTGAAATGGAGGATCCTAGGAAGTCTTTTCCAACCTCAATAATTCTGTAACAGCTAAAATACTGGGCTCTGTACTTATTTTTTTCCTTGAGAAACCAGGAGAGAGTCCTTTCCTTCACACCTGTGTGTGTTTGGTGTCTGTCAGAACCTCCCCTTGGCATGGAATAATAACTGGGACTGACAGAGGAGAGGCTGAACATCTGCAAACAAAGCCATCCCTCACAGGTCCAAGCACAGACAACTTCATCATCCCTGATGGGAGATCCTGCACCAGCCCAGGATAACAAAGAAGTAACTAAAAAGGGAAAATTCTTGGCTCCCTGTGATGGCCAAACATCTGGAGAGGTGCACACAGCAACCGTGGGTCTCCAAAGCTGATCTGCCAGGGTCTCTGGGGTGTGGCTGTGAAAAGAAAAGTGCTGAGAGCCCAAAAATCATCATCATCATCATGCAAAGCCACTCAGCGATATCACTGGGGGAAAGCCCTTGTGTTGACAAGCCTGAGCAGCAGTGTTTTATTGGCTTTATTTTGAGGTTTAGATGAAAATCCAGGCAGGATTATGCTGATCCTCCGTTTGTTTGTTTAAACCATAAAAGTATTTCCTGAGAGCTGAAACCAGGGGTTTAACACCACAAACTGCAAATATGTTTAGCTACCGTGCAGACCCTCTAAAATAAAGCTACAGAAAATAGAACTACTTAAAATCCTCACATTTTTAATTTCCTTCTTGGACTTGCTGGAGTTGTAGGAACAGTCAGCCAGAATCCATTTTTAAGAGTCTCTGACATCTTGACACGTGTCTTAAGACATTTAAATACACAAAATAACTGTTTATCTGGGGGGAAAAATACCCATTATAGCCAATAAAATCTGGGTGCCTGGTCCTGGGATGGATGGAGGGATTGCTGGATGCAAAGGAATGGGGAATTTCAAAATTGCACTAGGCATTGAAAGAAACAAAATACCAAAGCAGAACAGGTTTTCCAGCATTTCAGTGGTTTTGACACAGATGATACACGTTTTATCACACCATGTTTAAATTAATCAACATAAGAAGCGTCAGTTATTTAAATTCCGTAAAGGAGAAAAGCTCCTGGTTGTGTTGAAAATGGAACAATTTGAAATAAAATCATTAGATCTGGGCAAAGGTAATGGCGTGTGGGAGGTGACCGGATCCTCTCCCTGCCCAGTTTTTCCTGGAGAAATCCTAAAGGCTTTGCTTTGATGCCTCCACAGGAAAGCACAAGAGAACAGCAGCTCCATTCCCGACTTTGGGTGTTTCAAATACAATTTCTTTACGTCAACGCCCCCCGTTCCAACAACCGCAGCACGCAGGAGTTCAACGCTGCTCTAACAAAAAAACAAACCTCACCAAGAGACTCCAGCAATTCCCAAAAAAAAAAAAAAAGGAATTGCAGAAGGCAAGGCCGAGCTTGCAGCTAAAGAAGAGATTTTAAACAATTACCAAAGCAGGGCGGTGATATCATAAAGGCAATTTCTGCGCTAGCTTGTTTTCTGCGACTCTCTTTGCCTCTGAACAGCTAGAACAGATAATAACTATTAGTAAATCAAACTCCTGCAATATCCAGCTGTGCCTCCCACATTTACATACAGATAGAATGGGTATATGTTTTTAATATGTATGCCAGCCGTACTTTTACCACAGCTGAAGCGCACGCTACAAAGGAGGAGGAGAATGGGAATGGAATCAGCATGAGATAATAAAGTGGCCTAGATAAAGTATTAGCCAGCGATTGATCTCAAACAGGGGATGTTGCTTCTCTCTGACCTGATTACTTACTATGCATAGATTCCATTAAATAGAGCTTAGAATGGAAAGCTTGGGGAAAACACCGTAAATACAGGCACATCCCCAGCCTGGATGCTTCCCTGGACTCTGGGCGTGAGCTGAAACCTCGCCTGGGCCGCCACAGCACAACTCCTAAATAAGCACAGCCCCCAGAGGCAGAAAAACTCTGAGTTTCTGGCAAAAAACCCCACAAGGGTAAAGGGGAAAAATGTCTTTTTACAGGAGAATTGTTGAGATTTTGGTGTTGGAAAGGGAGGGGAGAGACAGAGGAATGTGCTGTGCAGTCTTCCCCTGTGATAATACAGGAATATATTCAATTTAATTGGTCCTCTCTGCCTTTATTTTAAAAGGGAACAAACAGGAGAGAAAAGAGCAGCTTTTTAGAGTAAGTTTAGGATGACCACTGGTAAATTCTGAGGTTGTTGCTTTCCCTGAATGGACAATTTTCTCTTTACTTGGTGAAATTCCTTATTTCACGGCTGTGGAACGAGCTTTGATTACGTGGGTACGGAAAAACCAAGGGGATATCTTGTTTTGGGGATGGCTGCATGGGAGAAAGGGCAGTGAGCAAATAAATCATAAAAGAAATAAAGAAATAATAATAAAATAAATAATAATAAAATAAATAATAATAAAATAAATAATAATAAAATAAATAAGAAATAAAATAAATAAGAAATAAAATAAATAATAAAGAAAAGTGTGAATGTGTACATTAGAGAGTTTTCTTAAGTCACTGGGTGAAAAAGTGTTATAAATGAAATTAAATTTATCAATAAGAATTTTCTAACATATATTACAAAAAGTTAAAGTTAGTTTAGAAAGCAAGAGGCAAGATGGAGGATTTCAAATGTTGTTTCTTTTCCTTTTTTCTTCTTCATGTTCTTCTTTTAGAGGTTTTTGGGTAATAATGAGTGATTGGATAGAAAATGCCACAGTGCAGCAAACAGGTGTTGGGTCACTGTGTCATTAAGAAAAATAATTAATGTGTCTATTGTTAATTGGGTAAAAATAAGTATAAAGACAAAAGAACTGCGTAGTTTGGGGTCATTTTGAGTCTTTAGAGGCCAAAGTGAGCCACAAGGGCATTTTATACCATCAGTGAATTAAACTTGTGCAGAAAGTCTGGAGAGACCTGCCCAGTTTTGGGATAAAAATTTTTGTCTTTTGATTTAAATATTTTTGTCTGATAAACACAAGAAACAAGATCCTAACGGGATTTGGAGTTTTGTCCTGACCCCGAGAACTGAGATAAACGGGATCCCCAAGAGGGAGGATCCCAAAAGAGTTCAGCCCAAAGAGGTCTGAGAAATCCAGGAGTAGAGAAAAATGCAGAAGAATCGAGAGAAAAAAGAAAGAAAAATGAATTGTTAGAAAAGTTACACCTTTGTTTTGCTTTCAGGCTTGAATTATCCTAAAGTGGCCCCAAACCAGTGGGAAGGGGAGGAAGATGATGCTCTGGTTTGTGTGAAGGTGAGGATGGCTGTGTGTGACACCTCCCAGCGCTGCCTGCACTGTGCTTTTAATTAAAAACATGGTTTTAATTAAAAATAAAGCACCAAAACTCAAGGAACGAGGTGAGATCCTGCTCTGGTTGGAGGTGACCTCGAAGATCCGGGGTTTCAGTGCTTCCCTCTGGGCATCCCTGACATCCACCAGAGCCACGTGGTCAGGAAAATGGAATTAAAAGGTGGGAAATTTCAGAATTCACAGGATATTTGTGTTCAAGGAATGTTCTCTGCCTTGCTTGGGGATCAAATGGACTTCACGACCCTCAAGGGCTTTTCCAACTCAGTGATTCTGGGATATTGAAAGTTGGGGTTTTGGTTGGTTGTTTTTTTTTTCCCTGGCCCCATAATTATAAAAATATATATTCAAAAAATTAAAATATATTATAAATTATTAAAAAATATATAATTATAAAAATAATTATAAATTTTTATGTAATTTTATGTAATTTTTGTCCATTTCTTGTGTGTATCTGTGCACACAGACTCATGGTGCTAGTGTATATATTCATATTAATTTTATAAATAAAGTCCTCCTTGACAGGACTGGGGAAAAGCAAAAATAGAAAGAGTTTGACTCTATAAATATAATATAGTATATATAAAAATTATACATATATATATATAAAAAATATATTTTATATATTATATATATATAAAAAATATATATATTTATAGAAATAGTATATCAGAATAATATAAATAATATAAAATAGTAATCTAATAACAATAAAAATAATAACATAATAATATAAAATATTATTTATATAAATAATAGAAATAATGTAATATAAATTATATGAATGATGTAAATGATATATAATGTAATGTAATGTAATATAAATAATATATGATATATGATATAATGTAATGTAAAATGTAATATAATAAATGTAACATAATAAATGTAATATAATAAATGTAATATAATAAATGTCATAAATATAATAAATGTAATATGATATTATATGATATTATATAATATGATATGATATATTATATAATATTATATAATATGATATAATATATGATATGATATGATATGATATAATATAATATAATATAATATTATATTATATTATATTATATTATATTATATTATATTATATAATATAATATAATGTAATATAATAATATAATATAGTGAGCAGCTCCTGTTTTACTACTTGTTGTAAGTTCATTTCTAACAGAATAAAAAGCAGGGGGGAAAAAAACGGCAACAAATTCCTTAAAAAAGTAGGAACACTCCTTTTTTATATATTTTTTTTTTCCCAGAGGTGCCAGAATTTCCAAATAATTTCACAAAACACCTCCTTTAGAGGGGAGCAGCACTCTGCAGGGCATGTAGTTGTAAAGATAAATCTGTGCACTTCCCTGCTACCGCAGGCACTCACCCTTTGGCCTCATTTTTATGGCTCTACACCCTGGAGTGGTGTTATTGCTCACAAACATCCCCACGCACGCTTCTGGATCTGCAGATGTTTTATTTATAAGTGGCATCACCAAAATGTGCATTTGCAAAAGGAGAGAGGTTTTGTTTTTATTTTATGAAACCCCATTCCATTGTTTTAATAGCTGAGGCAGCCAGCCGTGGCAGAATAGAGCACGAGGTAAATGTGGCTGCAGCTCCAGAACCTGCTCCAAGTTTTCTCAGATGTGACTAACTGCAAGAAATTTCCCAGCCAGCAGAAGTTAATAAAAGAAGAGAGAAAAATAAAAAATAATAAAATAAAATAAAATAAAAATACCAAAATAAAACAAAACAAAATAAAATAAATAAAATAAAAATAATAAATAAATAAATAAAATAAAATAAAATAAAATAAAAATACCAAAATAAAACAAAACAAAATAAAATAAATAAAATAAAAATAATAAATAAATAAATAAAATAAAATAAAATAAAATAAATAAAATAAAATAATAAAAAATAAAATAAATAAACTAAATAAAAATAAATAAAAAAAATAAAATAAACCAAAATAAACCAAAATAAACCAAATAAAAATAAATTAAAAAAAATAAAATAAACCAAAATAAACCAAAATAAACCAAAATAAACTAAATAAAAATCAATTAAAAAAACCAAAATAAACCAAAATAAACTAAATAAAAATCAATTAAAAAAACCAAAATAAACCAAAATAAACCAAACCAAATAATATACAATAAAATAAAATAAAATAAAATAAAATAAAATAAAATAAAATAAAATAAAATAAAATAAAATAAAATAAAATAAAATAAAATAAAATAAAATAAAATAAAATAAAGAAATCAGCCTTTGGTATGAGAAACCCCCAAGTGGAGGGGCTCTGATGGACTTCAAGGTTTAATTTCAGCAAGGTATTTAAGCAGGTGCCCGACGTCAAGTGCAGATTTGGTGGATTTAATATCCTTAAAATGAGATTCACAGTTTAAATACTTTCCTAACCAGGATCTCAGCTGAGACTGGTCTGGATTGTGAGACACCTGCCCCTGGGCATCTTCAGAGATTAGCCTTTAACTAGAGAATTGCTGCACTAGAAAAACTTCTTTATTCTCCTGGCAGCTCCCAGTGTGGAAGCAAGAAATGAGAGGATGCAGCAGAGTCCTGATCCTGTTCAAATCCCTTACGATTATTCCTGGATTCCAATTGTCTCTGCACATCTCAGGCACGGCAAATAAACTTTTTTTAATAAATACGATTTTTTTTGGATAAATTTTGATGATTTTAGAGAAGCTTTTGAGCAAACAGAGTGTAAAGGAAAGTAAGGGAACATTTAAAAATTCAAGTTATTTGACATGAGTCAGAGGGGATTGCGAGCCTACAGAAATTGCTGGAAGTAGCAACATTTAATAAGTGAAAAAACAAAAACTGCCAGCACAAGAAGTGGGCTCTGAGCTGATTCCAACCCTGAAAACCCTTCCACAGACACCAAACATTCTCTCATCCTCCTGCAGCCAATCTGATTTAATTTCACACCAACATCAGCGAAAATGGCGGCTCTTGAATTTCATTAAAATCCGTATTTTAACCACACTCTGTTCCCAATCTTCACATTTGGGAAGGTTGAGGCTGGCAGAAGAGAGTGACCTACATTAAACTGCAATCCCTGGACATCCAAACTGGAAGAAAAAGCATCAAAATGGTTTTGACTGAAACTCAATAAATGAAACTCCCCAAATCAAAAGTGAGCACCAAATTCAGCATGGCAATCCCACCTCTGGTTTTGGCTGCAAATATGGAATTGCTGCAGGAGCAGGAAAAGCTTGGAGAGAAATGAACTGAAAAATGCAGGGAAAAAAATATTCATTTCTAGGTAAATGACCAAAAATAAATATCCAGTGGGAAATCCAAATGGAAGTTTTTCACTTACCATTAAATCTTCAGGTGCTGGCCTCTCCTTTGGCTGCTTCTTCATGCTGTGCCACAAAACAAAATGTTTGTATCAAAATAACTGCAGGTTTGTTTGAAATGCTGAAAAATTGAATTGTTTTACTTGAAAATCTGTAATATTTAATTATTTTATTTGGAATTTTGAAATATTGAATTGTTCTATTTGAAAATTTGAAATATTTGTTTTATTTGAAATTTTGAAATATTGAACTGTTCTATTTGAAATGTTGAAATATTGAATTGTTTTACTTGAAATTTTGAAATATTGAATTGTTTTACTTGAAAATTTGAAATATTGAATTGTTTTACTTGAGAATTTTAAATACTGAATTGTTTTATTTGAAATTTTGAAACACTGTTCTATTGGAAACGTTGAAATACTGAGTTACTTGAAACTTTGAAATACTGAATTACTTGAAATGTTGAAATATTGGATTACTTGAAACTTTGAAATATTGAATTGTTTGAAACTTTGAAATATGGAATTGCTTTACTTGAAATTTTGAAATACTGTTCTATTTGAAAAGTTGAAATATTGAACTGCATTTTCTCTCTTTTATTGCAGAGTGGAGAATTTCAGTCCCCAAAATATTATTTTTCCTCTCTCCCAGCCTTCCCTAAGGAATTTTTTCCCCTTCCCAGCCTTCCCTGAAGGATTTTTCCCCTCTCCCAACCTTCCCTAAAGGATTTTTCCCCCTTCCCACCCTTCCCTATGGAATCTTTCTCCCTCCCAACCTTCCCTGAGGGATTTTTCCCCTCTCCCACCCTTCCTTAAAGGATTTTTTCCCCTTCCCACCCTTCCCTATGGAATTTTCCCCTCTCACACCCCTCCCTAAGGGATTTTTCCTCTCTCCCACCCATCCCTAAAGGATTTTCTCTCCCTTCCACCCCTCCCTATGGGATTTTTCCTCCCTTCCAGCCTTCCCTATGGGATTTTCTCCCACTCCCAACCTTCCTTGAAGGATTTTTCCCCTCTCCCACCCTTCCCTAAAGGATTTTTTCCCCTTCCCCATGGGACTTTTTCCCCTTCCCAGCCTTCCCTATAGAATTTTCCCCTCTCACACCCCTCCCTAAGGGATTTTTCCTCTCTCCCACCCATCCCTAAAGGATTTTCTCTCCCTTCCACCCCTCCCTATGGGATTTTTCCTCCCTTCCAGCCTTCCCTATGGGATTTTCTCCCACTCCCAACCTTCCTTGAAGGATTTTTCCCCTCTCCCACCCTTCCCTAAAGGATTTTTTCCCCTTCCCAGCCTTCCCTATAGAATTTTCCCCTCTCACACCCCTCCCTAAGGGATTTTTCCTCTCTCCCACCCTTCCCTAAGGGATTTTTCCTCTCTCCCACCCTTCCCTAAGGGATTTTTCATCCCTCCCACCCTTCCCTAAGGGATTTTTCATCCCTCCCACCCTTCCCTTATGGGACACAGGGCTCCACTCTCTTTTTCCCCATGAAAAATGTGTAAACACAGAACCCCCTAAAAACCAGGAAAGAGCCCAGAGAGCCAATTCCCATTTTCCTGGGGATTACGACACAAAGAACTCCCCAAAGAGGACGGGAAATCCCACTCCAGCTCCGAAAACACGCAATACCCCGAGGTTCCTCCCTTCATTTCCCCTTTATTTCCATCCCCTGCAGGGTGATAGTTCATTACCCAGCATTAACCTGTTTATCAGATCACGTTTCTGGCGCAAACAGCGCTGGCTTTTGCCTGCAACAGGTGCAATTAAACTCTCTTAGCTGCACAACAAGCACAGGGGTGACCATCAGGAGCTGCCTACGGAATAATTGGATCCCATCCAAACATCCAGCCTTTATGGAGGGACTGGCACAAAGTCTGGGGCGCTGCTCACTTGACATCTCTCACCGTTATTCCAAATTGATTGCTTAAATAAGATGTATTTGCTCCTAATTGGTGGTTTTTTTTTTTTATTTTTTATTTTTAGCCAAATAATTCCTCCCACCCCACCCCTCACCAAGCACAGCTAATAAAAGCCTGGATATAAAGCACCAAACCAGCCCTGCTGTAAATTGGAGATATTAAGGACACAATTTACCTTCCCCTACAAATAACTCCGAGCCCCTCAAATAATCAAGTCCCAGAAGCTGTCGGAGGCAGCAGCTCTAATCTGACAGCCCAAAGTAGCTGAGTCCCCAGGGAAAACCAGGCTATTAGCCACCATCACTTATGCTGCAGGTTGACATCTGGGGGGATTTTAACACAGGTTATCCCCTCCCTCTGCCTCCTTGCTTTATTTTTATTTTATTTTTATTTTATTTTTATTTTTATTTTTGTTTTTATTTTAAATTTAATTTATCTGTATTTTATTTTACTTTATTTTATTTTGCTTTATTTTGCTTTATTTTACTTTATTTTATTTAATTTCATTTGACTTTATTTTATTTATTTTATTATATTTAATTTAATTTAATTTATTTTATTTTATTTATTTAATTTAATTTATTTTATTTTATTTATTTATTTTATTTTATTTTATTTTATTTATTTTATTTTATTTATTTTATTTAATTTTATTATTTTATTTTATTATTTTATTTTATTTTATTTGACTTTATTTTATTTATTTCACTTTATTTTATTTTACTTTATTTTATGTTATTTATTTTACTTTATTTTACTGTATTTTACTTTATTTTACTTTATTTTACTTTATTTTATTTTACTTTACTTCATTTCATTTCATTTCACTTCATTTCATTTAATTTAATTTCATTTTTTTAGTTTGGGACCAGTCTCATCAACATTTTGGGGAGGATAAAAGGAGCTGGAGTTCCACTCCCAAGGTTGTTCTGCAGAATCCTCCAAACCCCCTTGGTCCTTGTAAGCCAAAACCACTGAAAACCGAGGCCTCTGCTACACAAACTTTAATTATTCAGTTACTTTAATTAACCGCTCATCAGCCGCTTGTTGTGTCTGCATTTGTTCCAGGCCTCACAGATACTTTCTGCTGGCTCAAAATTCAGTTTTTTGGGGTCACTTTTTACCCCAAAACGTGCAAAGCCCAACCTCTGTGGGGTTGAGATCTTGGGGGAGGATGAGGAAAAACCCTGGAAAACCAGGAAAAACCTCTGGATAAAGTCACATCCCAAAAATTCATAATTTTGTGCATAAATGCCTCCCCTTTTCAAATTATTTCTGGATTTTGAGGGGTTTGAGGCAGTTAAAATGTGATTTTTCCCTTTGCTTTGCTGCTCTAGGATCTGTTACCCTCCAGGTTTGCATCCTCTGCTCACTCAAGAACTGTTTATTCCACAACCTCCTCCTCTCCCCAGTTCTCCTTTCATTTAAAATGAATTATTCCGTTTTAAGGACAGCAAATACACCCAGCAGTGTGATTTAAACCACAAAAATTACTGAGAAGCCAATGAATTCATCCAGGCCTTCCTAAACACTGAGGCAATTTTATATGAAATATTTAGGAGGTGGAAAAAAAAACCCCACCCAACCTAAATCTTAAATTTTAAATCTTAATTTTTAAATATTAAATTTTAAATCTTAAATTTTAAATTTTAAATCTTAATTTTTAACTTTTAAATTTTGAATCTTAATTTTTAACTTTTAAATTTTAAATCTTAATTTTTAACTTCTAAATCTTAAATTTTAAATCTTAATTTTTAGCTTTTAAATTTTAAATCTTAAATTTTAAATCTTAAAATTTTAAATTCTAATTTTTAAATTTTAGATATTAAATCTTAAATATTAGAT
>NW_005087564.1:19033092-19040592 GCF_000331425.1 Pseudopodoces humilis | reverse complement strand
ATATTTAATTTATAGAGTGCCAGGGCTCTGGTATAAACCTTATTGACTTCCCTGGAGTCAGGGGAGGCCACATTATCTAAATGAAGACCTGAGAATGAGCTCACCCAACAATCCCTCCCAAATCCCTCTCTTTTGAAGGCAGCAATAACATCAGGATCTGGATCTTGTTTTTTTCCCTCACGGGTCTGAAAAAGGGAAGAAAGAACCACCAGAACCCTTGGATCCTCTGCAATATGAGCTTGAATTACAGATCCCAGCATTATCCACACCCACTCCTCCAACTGATTATTTGGGATTTCTCCTGCTCTGTTTGCTCTCCCTAAGCAGAACGGGGGCAGAGATGCTACTGGGGCTCAGGAAATAAATAAATCCACAAATAAACATGGAAAAGGCACCTTCCTCCTTTTCCTGTCCAGTCTGCAGGTTTACACGGATAACCTCAAGAAGAAAATTCAACAGATACAGTTTGGAGTTGCTTATTTTTTTCTTTAGGAAAACTTATCAGTGAAATCTGGGACTCATTCCTGACGGGCAACAAACACCAAAATCCCCCAGGCCAAGCCACCTTCGGGGGCCTTACCCAACACACGATTTCTTGAGAGTCCAATGTTTGCTCAGAACATATTCCAACGCCTGGCATGTATCACATCCTCCTGAAGGAGGAATCCCTGAGTGGAAAAGCAGGACACAGCTTTCCCTGAGCAGCCAAGGAGCGTTTCCACGAGGGATCTGCTGCAGGAGAAGACAAGAGCAGCAGATCCGATTTCTCCGAGCGAGAGAAGCAGTGGGAGCGATGCCATCAGGGTGCTGATGGAAATCTCGGGATCAAATCCCCACTCCCTGTCCCTTGGGGCCAGGGATGGAACGACGGACGCGTCCCACGAGAGCCTGGTGACAACAGAGGCTGCAATTCCCAGCGCACGCCCCAGAACCAGACGGGTTTCACTCCTGCTGCTCTGGGAAGGGTTAAATTTTCCCGTTTTCCCCCCTGGGCTCTGTTTGTGCAGAAGGAGCTGCCATGGTCCTGTGGCTCCACGGCCACAGGAGAGAAGTTACCAGAACCCAACAAACCAAACCTCAGCTCCTCTCTGCTCCGGGCTCCCCCGGCGCTCCCTGCCTGTGGAATGAGCATCTCCTCCGGGCACAAACTCCTGTTCTGGCTCCTCCACGGATGCTGGAACGGCAGCATTTCATAAATAATGCCTGTGCTTTGCTCTGCCTTATCGCTTCAGCCCTCAAAATCTATAGGATGAAGGAGTTTTTACGCTTCTCTCGTACTAAAGCTGTCAAAAAATGTATTTGCATTTCGTTTTGTGGTCAAAAAATGCTTTTTAAATTTGTTTTTTTTAATTTTGATTTTAGATAAACAAGTTTTAGATGCACCAGAAATGCTGCCAGCTGCAATTACAAGTAATAAATGCACTGTAGTTCCCAGAAAATTCTGAGTTGGAAGGAACCATAAGGATCACCAAGTCCAGCTCTTAGGTGAATGGTCTTTTTTGCACAAACTCAGATTTACTCCTACAAGGACAACTTTCCCCCACAAAAATATTATTTCCATCTATAAACATATAAATAAAATCCCTTTCCCAGTTTAGATTTATTCCTTCCAGACAACATTCCTAACAAAAAACCCCCCGCTCTCTATATAAAAACAAAAAAATCAAAGCCTGACTTTCGATTTTACTCTTCCAACTTTCTTCCACAGCATTCCTAAAACAATATATCTATATAAAACAACAAGAAGAAGAAAAAAAATAAATTTATTTCTGCCTTTTCCAGCCAATCTACTTCAAAAGGCCTGAGCAAGCCTAATGCAGGGGATTTCTGACAAGTAACAAGTTGGCAGCAGCCGGTGGTGGCTGGAGGTGGCTCCCAGGCCTGGACTTGAAAGAATTCCTGGATTGCTCCCGCTCAGCTCCCACCCCGGGCAGGAAGGTGAAGGATGATTACATCTCTGCACCTCTTGCTCTTTTTCTCAGCAGCAGGTGCCCAAAGTGACAAATTATCCCTGGGGGCAGCTCGGCGTGTGAAGTTTTGCGCGCCGGGATTGGCGCGGCGCGGGGAACTCGTTGGTTTGCGGAGCTGGAGCTGGACGGAGCCGAGGGTGAAAGGCCAGTGTTTCATCCCCAAAACACAGCCTACCTCAAAACCTCAAACCTCCTGGGGACCAGCTCCTCTTCCAGCCGCCTGCTCCTCAAATTCCTGGGAATATCAGGCACTTCCCTCTGTCGGGACGGCGTGCGGGCGCTCCCGGTTAAATAACCCGGTGGGTATCGGGATTGTTTGGTTGTAGCTACCGGGGGATGATTTTAGCCCAGAAAAAGGGGGGAAAGAAGGGATTAAGAGCGGAATAAAGCAGAGTGTGGGATGTGTCTGCCCTTGCCGTGATGCCTTAGGATTTTCGCTTTTGTGTTTTTCACATATTTGTAATTTTTAGTGCAGAACTCCCAGTGTGAGCTGCTGCTTTCCCATTTCGGTCAGACACAATTCCTCTCCAGGCCTGGGAGCCAAGGACACCTCACTGCCTCAGACCCCCAGAAATGTGAACAGAAGTGACCTGGGGAGAGCAAACTGGGGGTGAATGACTTCATTACCTGCAGCTGGAATTGGAAGATCAATCCCCAACATGCAAATGGACCAAACTTATTAAAGTGAGAATTTTTTGGGTGTGGAACGCCCTGAATGTACCTGAAGGCCCTTGAATAAACAGAACTGATTTTTATTCCCTTAATTTTGCCTGGCCTGTGTTTTCAGGCAGTCCCAAAAAGGCCTCTCAGCCAGGCTCCGAAGGGCCTGCAAAAGCAGGTTAATCCCTCCACCAGAAGTGTAATTGCTTTTTCTCTCGAAACAACCCAAGAATTCCTCCCTCTCCTGGCTGCTCTCCTGTCGCTCATCAGGCAGCAGAGCACGGCAGCTCTGGGCAGACAAACACACGCGGCCACACCGAGGGGACCCGGCGAAAAACTCAACCCATTTGTTGTTCCCTCTCCTCCTCTGCACCCTCCCGATGCATTTTTATTGCTTTTTCATAAAACACCGCTGCAAATAATCAAGCATGACCATTGACATCCACAAGATTGAGTTTTAGGAACCATTAAATGAGCTTGTTCTCCTGGGAAGGTTCTTGCTCAGGTTGGTCTAAAGGTAATTATTCAGCAATTCCTACCTGTGGTTTTACCTTGTTCCTGTAGAAGTCTCTGAATTTCATACACTGGTAAGGTCACAGTTTCTGCCTCCATAAAAACTGTTCCTTAAACCAGCTTATCCACCAAAAAAATTACTGTAGGTTTGGGTAAACACACACACACACACGTGTGTAACCCATGGAAATCTTCAAAACTCCAGAAATTTCCTACATTTAAATCAACACCTGAGAATCCAAAGAGAAATTCCTGAAGGAAAGAAATGAAATCTTGTTTCGTTCTGAGCCTTTTTTTGGAGTTTTTTTTACTGCGTTTATGGCAAGAGCGAAATGCAGCGTGGATTGGTAAGGTGAAGGAATTTAGGAATCCTCCTCCTGTTATCTGAGCATCCTGGGAATTTTAAAGGTTGTTCCAATAAGCAGAGGGCTATATTTAACCACATAGAAAAATAAAATAAAATATGATAGGAACAACTGTAGAGAAAACATGGATTAAGTACAATTTAGTTTTTTTTTTTCCACGGGAAAATCTGAAATCATATTGACACTGAAATGCTTCACAGCTCAGCGTTAACACCCCACCGGCTCTTAAATGTTTCTGGAGGAAGGATTTAAAAAGAGACCCAAAAAAAAAAAAAAAGAGGTCTTTGATTTGTGGAGTTTGGAAAGTCCTTGAGCTAGATTAAACTGCAGTCTTGTGAGACCGAGTATCTCTGTGGGGGCACTCGACAGAAATGCTCAAGAAACTCGAGGAGGCTTCTCTCTGCTTGCTCATGGAGCTATCAGGGTAAGGATTCATCAGGACAACAAATTAATTTTTCTCCTCCGTTTCTGCCTGTTAAAGCAGGCAGGTTTTGAAATGCTGCCTCCTGTTTGTACAAACCAGGATTTGCTCTCCCCAGCTTCTGATGGAATTGGAATAAAGCAATAATTTAAAACTGACGGGCAAAAAAAAATCGAGCTCTTTTCCTCCCTAATCCGATACAATTAAAACCAAATTAAACCAAAAGCGACGCTTAAATCACGATTACAGTGAGGCAAACTACGGCACCTCTGAAACCCAAATTAATTTCTCTCAGGTGAGGAAGAGGAAAAGGTTGGAGAGCAGAGCTGATGTTTAACTACAGAGCTGGTGCCCAAACTGCTCCAGGGGCTGGCAGGAATTGCTTTCCTAGAAGGGACACTCCAACTACATTAAAGGTTAAACAAAATAGCCCTGGAGAGCTTAAGGAATATTTAAAGGACTCCACAGGATGTGTTCCAGCTTTCTGTCTATCCAACCTTCTCCAGATGCAGAGCAGACACCTCTGAAGCCTCAGGATCCAAAGGATGGGAAAACCACGAAGCTCCTGGGTCTGGGCTCTTGGGATGCTGCAATCTGCAAGCACCCAGGGAATGCTGAGCTGAGCAGAGATCAGGAAAAACGGCATTTTTACAAGGTTTGAGGAATTCTGCAGCTGGAACACGGCTGAGGAAGGAACCAAGTGGTTGGATTTGGTGATTTTAGAGGTTTTTACCAACCTGAATGATTCCAAACAGCGATTTCCTACTGAAACACTGTGACAGGGAAATAAGCACCTAAAGCTTGGAAGAGCCTTGAAAATAACGTCACTTCTCAACCTACTTCAAGGGATGCAAAAAAATGCTATGAACAGAGCTCTGATTTTCCTGAAAAACCAAATCCCACATTTTTTTCTGCAGAGGTGCAGAACCCAGTAACCCACCTGGAAATGAAGACCTGCCCCGTTTACCTTTTACACTGAGAATTTCTAATGCATCAAAAGGAAAATGCAGAATTGTAATCAATCAAGCTATCAATGCTTGGAATTTGGAAGTGGAATTTGATTTCCCTGATATCCCTGCAGATATCAGAACACTGAAGTGGCCCAGGTGGGTTGTCTGGGATCTCGCTGGAGATCTGGAAGCTGAGCAAGGAACGGGTGGGATTTCTTCTGTCAGCCCAAGAGAAAACACCATGGGACATTTTGAGACCGTGAGCAGTGAAAGTGTTAAACACCCACGGGTTCTACCTGCAGTATTTGGGTTTCAGAGTCAACACCTGCATTTCTCCAGTCACAGAATCATGGAATTGTTCAAGTTGGAAAAGAGCTTCAGGATGGCTGAGTCCAGCTGCACACCCAGCACCACCGCTCGTCCCCAAGTGCCACATCCGCACTTTTTTGAGCATTTCCAAGGATGGGGACTTCACCACTGCCTTGGCCAGCCTGTTCCAATGCCTCACAACCTTTTCCACAAAGAATTTTTTACCGGTATCCAACCTAAACCTCCCCTGGAACAACTTGAGGCCGTTCCCTCTCCTCCTGTCCCTGTTCCCTGGGAGCAGAGCCCGACCTCTCCCCGCTGTCCCCTCCTGTCAGGGACTTGTGCAGAGCCAGAAATTCCCCTTGATCCTCCTTTTCTCCAGGCTGAGCTCCCTCAGCCCCTCCTGAGACTCTGGGGTTTGCATTTCTAATTCCTATTTCTACTCTTTTTGCGTATCCGGAACGGATTCCGACAACAAAAACTTTCAGGACTTGTTTGAAACCGCACCTATTGCTTTGGAAGCGCAATCCCGTTTCATGGGGAAGTCTTTCCTGTCCCACCGTGAGAAACAGGGCCACATCCAGGACATCTCCCAGGCTCCTGCTTCCATCCCTGGAAGTTCTCTTCCAAGCTGGAGTGCTCGGAAAGGCTGCACGCGCAGCCACGCGCGTCCTTCCCGGCGGGAATCGCCGCGTCTCCCGGAGCTGGAGACAAACTCAGCGCTGGAATATCCAACTGCTCTCAGCTCCCAAATCACAGCAGCCTGGCTGTGGCACGAGGAACTCCATCAACCACCGGCCCAGCCCCGTCTTTGGGCCAGGATCTTGCCACGGTGGGAGGCGCTGCTCCAATTAGGATTGTCGCTTAAACGAGCGTGGCTGATTTGGAGCTGGATCAGAGCTCGCTCTAAGTCACCACATGGTAAAAAACAAAAGGTTCTGGCAGTTTATCCCATCCACACAACGCTCCTCGCTAATTCTGCCATTAAATTATAATCCCCTAACGACGCCGTTAGCAGCCCCCTAAGATCATTTCTCAGCAAAACCCATCAGGCACGGTTTGCTGTGATTTCAGAGGAAAATTTTTTGGTTCAATCCTCCTGCTTCTCAAATCGCTCGTTCATCCTTTCTCAGAGTCAATTTAAGCCCTAGAAAACGAACAAATACGGATTTTCAAACCGCCCAAGTGACGCACTGCGCTTCGTGCAGCTCGCTAAGAGTTTAAAACCAGCTCCAAAAATCTCACTGCTGCAGAAAATCCAACAATTCCCATGGACAGTTTTTATTCCATAATGTTCACCCTCCCAGGTTGCTCCAAGCTCCATCCAACCCAGCCTTGGACACTCCCAGGGACGGGGCAGCCACAGATGCTTTGGGTAGTTGAATTAATTGATCCTATGAATTAATATTAACTTGGATTCCTGCCACGTTTTGGTGGAAGTTTTACCAAATCCCATCACTAGCAATAAGCAGCTACCAAAAAGAATCAAGGTCTCCATTTCATCACTTTAAAACATCTCTAGGTTCTCCTGGATCAGTTTTAGCTGGCTCCTGGGGAAGGATTGAGGGAATTTTAAGAATTAAGGGGAAAATCTGATCCAGAATAATCAGTCTTACAAAACCTGGGTTTCTAATTCTGAATATTCTGAATATTCTGACATCGAGTGTGTTCGAAACAAAGCGGGTGGAGCTTAAAGAACTTTTACCAGGAGTTTTAACAGCCCTGACTGACCACCACCTCAGGACAATGATGACTTCACTGGCTGTGGAACACAAAACAAACCTAAAAAATCCCAAAATGCCAGCGGTGAACTTCACAGCCTCCACAAAGTTCCCTGGCTGAAGCCTTTTGGGAGAAGACTGAAGCAGTTCTGACCCTGAGGAGATGTGAAAGCTGCCAGAAGGTCACAGAATCCTTCAGGCTGGAAAAGATCTCTAAGATCATCGAGTCCAGCAATCTGCCCCAACATGAGCTCCTCAGGGCTGGGTTTAAGGACAGCAAGCTCAGATTCAGGCAGCAGCACCCACTGAAAAGCGATTTGCGTGGCAGCAAAACGCAGATTTTAGGAATTTTTTGGTTTAATTTTTTTGGTGGTGTTTAACTGACCTCCTTGAGGATGGAGAGGTTTTTTTGGCAGTGGCAATGACACCACTGGTGCTTTGGAATACCCAACCAAAGATGTGTGCAAGAGGAACAACCAGGGATGGCAGAGATTAAAGAAACAGAATTCCCTGAAAAGCGCCCAAAGAACCAGATCCCCACCAAGAGCCAGGGCAAAGAGCTGGGAAAACTCCTCTTTACACAGAGGATCC
>NW_005087564.1:19013092-19028092 GCF_000331425.1 Pseudopodoces humilis | reverse complement strand
CGGAATTAACTCTGCTGTTCGATACCTCTGAACCCACACAGAATTTTCTGTGGATTTACCAACTGCAGTTCACGGTTTCCAGAAATTTCTGCAAACAAGCAATAAATCTGTCCCATTATCAGAGTATTTCTCAGGCCACGGAACCCCAGCGGAACCTGGATAAACCACTCCGTAAAGCACCGCCTCCAAAAGCGCTTTTTTTCCTTATTTCCACCCCCAAGGATGGTTAAAAATGCCAAAGTTTGTCTCCTGCTTCATCTCCTATTTAATGAATGCCTCTGGTTATGAAAGGCAACTTCTGACAGACCATCAGGTTATTTTTCTGTCTCCATGGAGATCCTTGGGCCGGGAAGTGGCTGAGAAGACCTCTCCCATCCCCTTCACATGGCAATCAAGGAAACTCAAATGAATCCACCCCGGGTAACTTGGAGGAGTCACCAGCTACAGCTTTAATTTTCGCTTTTACTCCCTGGAATTAGGACTTGCCCTGGAGCTCTTGTTTGAGAGATTTGCAGGTGACCCAGGGTTAGATCTTCCCATAGCAGTTAACAAATTTTCTCTTTACATATATACCGCTTTTCAAGCTCCTGAGAGTTCGGGGGTTTTTTTAATAGAAAAACCCATCTACCAACAAATCATACAGTTACGATTTTTAAGGGAGGCTTCACGAGACAACATTTATTTTCCTGTGGAATTTAAAAGTAGATGGAAGTTATCTTTCATCTGTACAAATGAGGGTTGGGTTTTAAGAGCAAAAAGTAACATCGTGTCCTACCGACAAAAGCTTTATCTCTGCCCTGATATAAAAGGTAAAGGAATATCTAAATATTCTGGTTTCCACGGGGGCTTCACCACCATTCCACAATTCCTGTGGAATTAAAGGATGATCTTCAGATATATTTTACCATTTCTTGCAAAATTGCAATTGCTGATACTTATGCAAGAAGTCAAAGCACCAAACCAGTGAGAATGACCCCCTTAATTTGTTCCTGATATTCTAAATACCCTTCTCCATCCCCATGTGGGGATTTTGCAAATGGCAAACTTCAATCACTGTCACAAAACAGTAAGGAAAAAAAAAATTATTTCAAAATAATAAAAAAAAAAATAGACTATTCACAACAACCTTAATATTAAATATATTCTTACAATTATATTATGCTGCTTTTCCCCGAGGTCTCCAAACAAATTTATATAAAGAGATTATTTCATCCACCATTGAACTGCAGCCACTTCTCAGAGAAATCTCTTTAGCAGAGTTTAGAAACACAATTCAACAAAGTGGGCACGGAAAGCTCCACACCGTTGGAGGAACTGTGGTGCCAAGAACTCCTCCCAGCAATAATTCCTACACCAGAGTAGGACCAGAATACCCTGACAAAAAATCCCTTGGTCAGCAGGAGTGGGGACAAGGGAAAACAAAAAAATCCAAGTTTAGAAAATTGCTGTTGAAAAGCTTGGAATGATTTAAGTTGGAAAAGGTTTCCAAGATCACCGAGTCCAACCATCACCCCAAACTATGTCTGTGGGCCTTGCTCCTCAAAAAGTGGGTAAGGAGAGCAAAGAATGGTCAAACAAACACCAAACAAAGAGCTGGGTTTTGTTCCAGATCTTGCTTTGTGTCACCCAACAAAGAGGAGCAGCAGGAGAACTTACTGCACACCATGGGAGATGGAAAATGAGCACAACTCAGCAGGAAGAAAATCATGGAATCCTCTGAGGGAGCCATCAAACTCCAAACCCCCAAAAAACCAACGGGGTGTTGAGGAAGGACAGGCTGAACCGCTCAAGGCCATCCCTCCTCCCTGGGAGGACCTGGGTGTTCCCAGGGAGCTGTGGGAACACCCACAGGAGGGCCCCAACAGCAAGAAATCCAGGGAGACCAAAAGAACCGGGGTCTCCAGCCTGGAAACAGAGCCAGGACGTCATAACCACCACCCCTCCTGCATCCATGTGTTCATTCCACACCCAACCGCCCTCCAACCCCGCAGCACGGAAAACCTTCCTAGGAATAAAGCAGAAGAACAAATCTGAGGGGCTGAGAGCTCCAGGGTTGAAGAGCAGCAGAAGAATTCCCATCAGGATTCTCCCTGCTACCGAGGACACCCCTGCAAGTCTCTTCTGGCTTGGAAATAAGCAGGTAAAAAGTTGATGGCTGAAGTCTCCCACTTTTTGAGCCACCTAAAAAAAATTCAGATCTTCCTCTGAGGAGCTGCAAAATCAGCTGTGATCGTCGATATCTCAATTCCAGGGACAGCTGAAAGGGAGAAACCCAGAGCAATAGAAAATTGGATTCTTGAGGGGTTTTCTCACCAAGCTGAGGCACCACCATCCTCTCCCGTGCCACTGGGAGGGCTGTGCTGCACTCTCAGGAATCAACCCCAAATTTCCATGGGATTGGCAGAAGAATGGATGCTTTGGAGATGAGGGAAACACCTGCCTAGACCTCGAAATTATTCACTCCTCATGTGGGGCTGGAGGTTCCTCACTGTGCTGAGCAACCAGCACCCCGCAGGGGAGGAGACGAGCCCGCTCCTGTGGGGACACCTTCCTCAGCCCAAAGACTGAGATTGCCGTGCCCTTCTCCGGGCTCTGAGGAGCGGGAATTGCTGAGAACCACAGCTCCAATCTGAGCTCTCACAGCCCTGGCCAGGGAACGGGCAAAGGAGCACCGGGCTTGTCTCTGGTCATCTGCAGTTCCTGGGAGGAACCTGCTCCTCAGCCAGGCCCAGCGAGCCTGTTCTGAGCGCTGCTCTGGCTGCCCCTGGACCCCTGGAAGTGCCCAAGGCACGGCTGGAGCACCCTGGGATACTGGAAGATGTCCCTGCCCATGGTAGGGGGTGGAATGATAGGATTTGAAGGTCCCTTCCAACCCAAACCACTCTTCGATGGGTAAAATTCCAGTAAATCCAGGATTTCCTGCTGGTTCTCCAAGGGCCACCAGAGCCATCCCAACCACACAAATCCCTCCACCCTCTGCAGCCTCTCTGCCTAAGGGAACCTCCAATCCCAGGTTTAAGGCATCTCCATCACTGGCATCCACGGCAGGAACGGGAATTGGGAGGGAAGTTTCCTTCCAAGCCCTCCAGGGACATCTCCCATTCCAGGAGGAATTTCTGTATTCCATGGGAAGCGGGAATGGTTTGGGTGGGATGGGACCTTAAAGCTTCACAAGACAGAAGAAAACCTGGAACAAATCAGAGTCTGAGCCCTGCTCCCTGAGACTGCCTGGAATTCTGAGGAATAGAGATTAAAAAACACACATCAACCTTTCAAGATCCCAAGCCAACAAGCCACTGCTAAAACACACTAACATCATATTAAAATTCATTATAAAATCATTATATTAAAACTTACTATAAAATTTTACTGGTTACCTCCATTTCCACACTTGACCGTATTATTTAAACATCAGTTTTATATTTAAAAAATAAATATTTGGAAGATGAAGATAAATAAATAAAATTTTCCTCCTTATAGTTCAGTTTCCTTTTAAAAAATTTTCTAAAATCTCTCCACTTTTCAAACATGAAAGCACCACTGGAAAAACAAACTAAATTCGAATTTTACAGCAAGTTTCTAACAGGCAAATCAAACTCAAGTTCAAACTTATTTCTGGCTATGGAGGAAAAAAAATAAAGCAAAAAGTATCTGAAGTAAATTACCAGGAATGATCCACATGAAACCTATGCTAAGAAATTAGGAAGAGTTTAAAACAATAGCAGATGACTTGAAATATTATATAATATATTATAAAAGCAAAAAAAGATTTGCAGAAATCTATCATATTTAAGATATTACCCAACAATTTCATTCACTGTTTTGGCATTAGCATTTGAACAGTGTTTAATGCCTTTTAAATGGTTCGATGTAATGATGGATCTGGAAGACAAAATATTTCTTTCTTACCAGGAAAAACGTGCTGTAAACAACCCTCAATTTATCCTCCCCAAAGAAATGAATGCTTAAAGGATGCTTCTGCCAATGGGAAAAACAACACTAAAATGGTTATTTCGCATCCCAACTTTAACTAAATATTTTTTTCCCCTTGACAAGCTGCTTCCATTTAAATGAAACCAGGCCGGATTTGGTCAATAGTATGGATTGCAGAGAACAAAAAGAACCTTAGACCGTGGTAATGCAGGGATCAGAAAGCAGCAACTTCATTTCAAGCCAGGCAATTATTTAGCAAACTAAGATACAGCAAATAAATTCATGTTTTCCGTGGAAAAGCTGGCACGGGAGCTTTCGGATCTAGAATTAAATCTCACTGGCAGGAATCGCAGCGAGGAGAGGAGAAAAATCAAAAGGAGAAAAATGAAATCTGGCGAAACGCCTCAGCTTTGGGATCAGAAATAAAAGAGTAGCGATAACGAGGATGATAATCATGTCAAAAAGGACAAGGTGCTGTCCTGCTGGAGGAAGGAGCCGTGTCCCAAGGCCAGGGGAGGCTCATTGTCCCCAGTCCCCCCGGAGCAGCAACGGGGCTGCTCCAGCTGAGGATCCAGCCCGGAATGTTCTGCATTGTCTCTCCGAGCCTTTTCAAACGCTGGGATCTGGGAAAAGGACAAACCTTTCCCTACCAGGAGGAGCAAAAAGCTGTTTGTTTCCACCGAGGGTGGGTTTTGTTTTGGTTTTTTTTCCCCCCCTGTTGTGATTTCTCGGGAAGGAAAGCCACGGCAGGTCCACAGCAAGCGCTTTCCTGGGCGATAAAATTCCCTATTATCCACTTCTGCTTCCTTTGCCGTGGGATTTAAGGATGCCTCTTCCTTGAGACCAAGAATATGTCATCATTTTGTTGGACTACCAGCTCTGACAGCCTTGTCTCTCCCAGTCTGAGCTCCTGTGCTCACAGCGCTGGGAAAAGGAAGGGGAGGGAAAAAAAAAACCCAAACAAGAGGAAAATCCAACTATGACTAAATTCTTCCCTAATTCATTCCTGTTATTCCTCCTGCTGCAAAAATAAACTCTGTATTATTAAAAAAAAAAAAAAAAAAAGCTTTAAATTAAGGTCTCTTGCTCCCACTGCATTTTGAAATAAGTTATTTGAATCCTTGGCCGATCTATTTTAACAAATATCATCTCCTGCGTCCATCATTCCTCCTGTCTTTTTGATCTCTTTTTTCCTACTTATCATGTTCTTTATTTGAAACAGATTTTTAACAGATAATCTCCGCCGTTATAACAATATCTTGCTCGCATTTTATTCAAATAATTCTTAAAAACAGCTTAAAAAGCCGTTTGGAATAACATCAAGCTCTCCATCAATCAAACAGCAAAAATTCCGCTGGCGGTTGTATAAACATCAGATCAACTCCGACGTCTTCAAGGATTTCAGAGCGAACCATAAAAAACTCCATTAACTTCTGACAAAGAATGCAAATTAATCACAACATGGGGTGAAATGAAATTAAAGGCTCTTTTCTAATCAATGACAAGGCAGGATGAAATATTTGGTGCCGGGATGCATTTTTTTGGATTTTTTTTTTTTTAATTTTATTATTATTTTTTTTTATTCCTCCCCCCTCCCAAGCGTGGAAAAGGGGGATTCACCCGGGGTGGCTCTTTAGCCCTCCCCATCCCTACAGCGATCTGCTCACAAGTCGCCCCAGCTCTACAAAACACACTAATCATCCGAATCTCAGGTGCATCCAATTTGTTATTCACACTCGCCCAGTGCTAGGAAAATAAAATAAAAAAAAAAAATAAATAAAGAGGGGGAAAAAAAATAATAATAATAAAAAAACCCTAACAAAAAAAAGCCTGGCGTAGACAGATGCACCGGGAACCTTAAATGACAGTTTTGGCCTCCGGAAGTGCGATCGCTACAGCAAAATCTAGTACAGCCTCCAGGTGAAATGTCTGGAGCTCCATATGGAGCAGGGAAAATTAACAACAAGATGAAAATCGCTGTAGCAGCGGGGAGTCGGAATTTAACAAAAAAAAAAAAAAAATTAAAAAAAAAAAAAAGGGAAAGGAATAAAAAAAAAAAAATATAGAGGGGAAAAAAATTTTTAAAGATGAGGCAGGAGAAGTAATAAATTAATGGGGTGTGAAAACATTCAAAGCTTTACAATACCAGGGGCAGTATTTGCTCAGATTTGGGGGGGAGCAGAGGGAGCAGCAGGATGGGAAGGGGGGAGCACGGGATGGGAGGGGGGTGGAATGAGAGATGGGGAATTTTCCTGGTGCTTTTTCTTTTAAAAATAATAATAATAATAATAATAAAAAAATATAAAATAAATCAGGTCGTTTTTATCTAATTTATTAGGAGAAGGCTGGGATTGTATTTTTCTCAATGTGAAATTTCTCTTAAATACAGTAGTGGTGGTCCTGCAGCTGATTAAATCCTCGGCAGCTGAGTGCTGCCTGCTCCTTTGGAATATTTCCCTAATGGATGCGCCGTCCTTTTAACACCCTGCTTTGTATAAAGTTTGACTACAAGCCGAGAATATTTAGTGGGTAATTCTTTTCATTTCTCCTAAATTGCATTATCATTAAACAAGTCATTCAAAACCGTCGTGGTTTTATTCCCAGACTTTGGGATTTGAATCTCCGCGATTCTCTGTAAGGTTTGTTCGGATCTTTGGGGTTCCAACCTGGAATTTAATTCAATATTCAAGGTGTCACGGCCTTTTTTTGGGGTATCTTTTTTTTTTCCAGTTGTTTGTGTGAAATCAAAATAATGTAAATTAAGGTGAAACTTTTAAAGGAAAATTTACAACTTCTTTTCCTTGTGTGCCTTCCTTAGATCCATAAAAAGCTGGACGGGTTATGGAGCAGCACCCTTGGAAAAGGAGTTTCCTCTCTTCTTTGAATGTTTACGTAAAAAATAACTTTATTCAAGAGTATTTGTGAGCACGTGCACCATTCTTATTCATAAACAGAATCGTGCAAATAAAGCCAGGGTGAATTTTCCCTTTAACACTTCAGTTTGTACCCACGGAAAATCCCACCAGCATCCTTCCCTCCCGCTTCCAAAGGGAATTTCACATTTCACAAAAGCACATTCCACGACCACGACAGGAAAACCAACACCAAAACAATGAAATGCACCAAAAAATTCAGATATTTCCTGAATTATTTCAGAATTTACTTTGTTTAAGAGCTCCCCGTGCCAAGTTTTTGGAGCGGAAGAGTCGGTTCTGAGCACGGCTATTTGTTATTTCCCTGCTCACACCCTTCCCTTTTTGATTGTGAAGATTATATTCTGGATATTGAGACAAAAAAATAAAATAAAATTAGAGTTAATAATTTTATATTAACTCCAAACGCACCCATAAGGAACTTTTACTGACACAGCAGTCGCTCACGTGCTTAAGGACTTAATTGTAAAGATTAAATAATGATTAATAAATCAGCCAAATAAATACTTATAAAAGAAATACCCATAAAAGATGAGGGAAGTGAGGAGTGGGAAGTCCTGCCTTTAAAATATTCTCCTGAAGGCCAGAAAATGAAATAATCATCCTTTAGTTTTACTGGCAGATTGCAGGATGTCCTGAATTTCCACACTGCGGTGATTTCCCCCCTATAAATCTTCTTCATTTAAAACTGAATTTACACACACCATTTGTCTGTGTCTCAAAAAGAAATAAAAAAAAAGAAAAGAAAACAAAAAAAAAATACATTTTTTTTTGCAGCTGCAGCTGGAGACCAACATCCATTTGCAGGAAATTTCAGGTGTTTCTCACCCACGTGGCCACGCTCTCCATTTTCACAGGGAGGGAACTCTGAGGGATTTAGGGACAAATTCGGAACCACACACGTGATTAACTTCATTCCTCGAATAACCCCATGGAAGTGAGGAGGAATCACTCGAGGAATGAGCAGGATCAGGCCCTAACTAGGAAAATAAAGAGATTAAATTAATTATCCCCCTAATAGAAGGAGGTTTCTAAGGGTTCTCCTGCCTAAAATACATAAATCCACATAAAATCCCTTCTGAAAAGCGGTTGCTTGAAAAGCTTAATAGCCACATTTTAAAGTTTCACCTCCTCGCCTGTTTTGCATTAAAAAATATATACAATTTCATGGACTACTGCCTTGCCAAATATTCTTTTACAAACCCAACTCGCTTTTTAATTAGCAAAAAGCATCTTTAAACTTGGCAATCGTGGTTTGCTCCCAGTTCAGGGAGACGTTTTTGCCCTGGAACCGCACGGAACGTCCACGTTCCAAGCTCCTTCCCCAGGCTCTGGCACGTCCATGAGGTTTATTTTAAATTGTCCCCTCATCGTTTTGGGTTTTAGGTTATAAAATACATACATTTTTTTATACATAAATTTTTAGCTTATAAAATACATAACATTGAGACCCCCGGTGAGTTCCCCGCTCATGGAGGGCTCTTCAACACAAGAGTTTCTTTTTCCAAACCTTTCCTCCTTTAAACACCTTTAAAAATCCAGATGAAATATTCCGAGTCTATTCTGTTAACGGTGCAAGTGAACATTTCGCAGAGGAAACAAAAAAAGAGTGAAAAACCAGAATATTTCCACCCAGGCAAAACCTTCCCAAGTCCATCAAAGTGTCAGGAGAATTTGCTTAAAACAGCTTCTAAAAACGGGAGAGGGAATGAGTCCCAGCCTATTATTCAATAACCATGTTTGTGAGGCATCTGCATAATCTAACCATGCATAAATTAGTATGTGTATTACAACAGTTATTTGCATAATAATAGCAAGTTAATAGATGCTTAAAGAGCACAGACCAACACCACCTTTAAATCAGACATGCCTCCAGGCACTGCGAGCTGTAGAGACCAAGATGCAGAGAGCAGTCTTCATAAAACATATGAAAACATAAAAAAAAAACCCCTACCACATTCAAATAATTCATTTTAGTCCCTGGACACTTCACTTTTTTATTTTTTTCCCCCCCCCCTCTCTCTCCCCGGAAAGAATAATTGGAGGAACTGCTGAGCAGTTTGTTCCTGTGAATTCTAACATCCATCTCGAGATGAGAATTTCAAGTGATCGTCAAAGGCAGCTCTGGATTTGTTTGGTTTGGTTTTTGTGGGGTTTTTAGGAGTAAAATGTAAAATATTCCGTGGTGATGTGGAGCTCAGCATCCACCCAACCACTGCCACTAGAGATGGAAAGAGTTTTACCAGCAGCTTCAGGTGGAAACTTAGAAAATACCAGTATTTACATAAAATACTAATATTAGGTCTTCTTAAAAGGAAGAATCTGAAGCTCCCTGAAGTATTCCATTCACATTCTATTTTTGAGGAGATTTTAGATCATCATTCAAAATTGGAATTAAAAATTAAATTATAAGAAAAGGAGCAGATACACCTTCCAGCTTCCAAAAAAAAAAAATTTAAAAAAAATGTTGTAAAGACTGGATTATTTTTTAATCTCCCAACAAAATTAACAAGATTAACATCATCGTAATTTTCATTGTCTGCAGGGGAAGAAAACGTAGAGTTTGGAGAGGAGAAAAAAAAAGGGGGGCAAAAAAAAAAATCAAAAAAAAAATCAATAGAGACTTTTAAATGACTCCTTCCAGCTCCCACTTTTCAATTTAACAGGACAGATTTATTTGTATGTGGCTCAAATGTTCACAATTGCTCTCTGCACCTTCATACATAGGAATGAATGTCACAGTGGCAAACAGCAGTAATGAACAATCTTACCTGAGGATATGGAAACCTCCCAAGAGCAAGCTGGGAAAGGAAATAATATTTGTCTAGTTATAGAGATTTGCATGGAGGGCACATTTCCTTCAAGAGAGAAAAGTACTCAACTCTCAGGATGTCAGAAATTGGGGGAAAGGCAAAAAAAAAAAGGGATTCTGCAAAAACAAAGAGCTGGGTTTAGAATGGGGAACTCAAAACCATCATTTTCCCCAGGATTTCTGGGTTTCTCCAGCCCTTTTGTCTCCCTCAGTTCCACCATCTGAGTTCCAGAGAGAAAAGTTCTCAACTCTCACAATGTCAGAAATTTGGGAAAAGGCAAAAAAAAAGAAGTGATTCTGCAAACACAAAGAGCTGTATTTAGAATGGGCCCCTCAAAACCATAATTTTCCCCAGGATTTCTGGGTTTCTCCAGCCCTTTTGTCTCTCTCAGTGCCATTTGATGCCCAGATTTGTGTACATTTCCTTCCAGAGAAAAAAGTTCTCAACTCTCACAATGACAGAAATTGGGGAAAAGGGAAAAAAAAGGGATTCTGCAAACAAAAAGAGCTGTATTTAGAATGGGGACCTCAAAACCATCATTTTTCCCAGGATTTCTGGGTTTCTGCAGCCCTTTCGTCTCTCTCAGTGCCATTTGATGTCCAGATTTGGGTACATTTCCTTCCAGAGAGAAAAGTTCTCAACTCTCACGATGTCAGAAATTGAGGAAATGACAAAAAAAAGGGATTCTGCAAACACAAAGAGCTGTATTTAGAATGGGGACCTCAAAACCATAATTTTTCCCAGGATTTCTGGGTTTCTCCAGCCCTTTTCTCTCCCTCAGTGCCACCTTTTGAAGCCCAGGTTCCCCAGGAGTGGAAATGAAACCGGTTCAGCCCTTTGCTGATAATTATCTGAGATGAGCAGCTCAACTCCCCAGGTCCTCCCTGGAGTGGCTCAGGTAAAATCTGGGTTAAATCAGGGTAAAATGGGGCTGGGTGTCCCTGCTGCTGTCAGACCCCAGTGGGATGTGGAGAGAGCCCTCAGCACCCACAGAGAAATCTCATTTTCCAGGATATCCACCACATCTGCTGCCCCTGCTGGTTTATAAGTCAATTCAGGCATTATGGAGTAGTCCCAAGATCAACATTTTTATGGATATTGTCTAAAAATATTCTACTGGCCATAACTAATAAACATTTCAAGAGAAATTCTTGGTACTAGGCAGGTTCTCCCAGCCGGTGGGAACCCTTGGAAACAATTCCAGCAAAACGCAGCTGCTGGGAGTTACTGTGTCTGCTCTTCAGTGAGGGACTGAAGTTTTCAGGGTTAAAATCACGGAATCTTCTGGAAAAGCCCTCTCAGAGTATCGAATCCAGCCACCCCCAGCCCTTGCAAGGCCACCACTGACCACGTCCCCAAGTGCCACATGCACAGAGCTGTTAAATCCCTGCAGGAATGTGACTCCACCAGCACATGGAAAACCCTTCCCATGAAGAAATCTCCCCTGATATCCAAACTTATCACCCTGAGCTGACACAGAGCAGCTCTTTTGTCTTTCTGGGTGTGCCAGAAGAGCCTCCCTACACCCCACATCACCTTTGAGAATCCTGTTATCACCTCCAGAGGAAGGCCTAGCACAGAGGTTATGGGTGCAGTGAAACCATGGATTTCCCAGCTGGATCAAATTCCATTCCCACCATCCTGAGCAGCAGTGCTGGAGTTCTGAGGCACCGTGTCACCCACAGCAAGGGACAAACGCCACTCCCAGCGCTGACACCTGAGCTCCTGGAGCTGGGGACACCCGACCTGGCCAGATTGCAGCTCCCAGAGGTGAAATTTCAGCCTCTTGGCAGCACAAAACTCTCCTGAGGACAAGAGGGAGGCACAGACAGAGCTGCAGTGAGGGCAGGGAAGGAGCAGCAGACATCCCCGAGCCTCAGCAGCTCGGGAAGGAGCCAGAGATGGAATTCCTTCCTGCAATTCCAGCTGCTCTCCAACCCCAGGAGAGTTTGGCCTCAGCAAAACCAGCAAATTTCTGCCAAATCCTCAGGGGAGACATCACAAACCCAGAGCATCTGTGTGAGAGAGATGAAACAATTTCTTTGGGGGTCACTGCTAAATGAAGCTTCCACAATATTGACCTCAAAACTCTCGTCCAGAGGAGGCCCCAGAGCTGCTCCAAGGGTGGAGCCGGGCTGGGAGAGCTGGGAATGTTCTCCTGGAGAAGGGAAGGATCCAGGGAGAGCTGGGAATGTTCCCCTGGAGAAGGGAAGGATCCAGGGAGAGCTGGGAATGTTCTCCTGGAGAAGGGAAGGATCCAGGGAGAGCTGGGAATGTTCACCTGGAGAAGGGAAGGATCCAGGGAGAGCTCAGAGCCCCTTGCAGGGCCTGAAGGGGCTCCAGGAGAGCTGGAGAGGGATTTGGGACAAGGGACGGGACACAGGGAATGGATTCAGAGTGGAGAAGTGGAGATTTAGATGGGATTTGGGGCAGGAATTGCTCCCTGTGAAGGTGAGGAGGCCCTGGCACAGCCACCCAGAGCAGCTGGGGCTGTTCCTGGAATGTCCAAGGCCAGGCTGGACAGGGCTTGGAGCAGCCTGGGACAGAGGAAGATCTCCCTGCCCAGATCATCCTGAAGGTCTCTTCCACCCCAAACCATTTTGGAATTCTCTGATCATTCCCATCTCAGGAAAGCCATTGGGGTCTCTCTCATGACAGGCTCTGAAAATGCTGCTGAGTTCAACAAACTTCATTTCCTGCTGTGGCCCAGGGGCTACCAAAACTCATCCTTTACCAGCTCCTGCTCTTGTGGGAGCACCACCCTCCTGTCCCTGAGATCCCCAGGAGCCGAGCTGCTGGGACAGCCTAGAAATGAACCCACAAATGCCCAACAGCTTCCCACAAACAGAAACAAACCCAAATCTGCTTTTTTATACCGAGGAACAGTGAAAAACTCCAGATTTTCAAACAAGCAGATGACAACGGTGCTGTGCCCAGAGCATTGTTTAAGAAAATAATCTTATTTAAGATAATAATCTTAAAATAATCTTATTTAAGAAAAACAATCACTGCCTGGATGGTGACTCTGAACAAAGGATTTCCATTCCCACTGACCACTCCAGGCCTCAGCAGGGGCTCCCAGGTAGCAGAACAATAATAATAAAATAAGTGGGGAATAAATAAATAAAATAATAATAAAACAAAACAAAAATAAAATAATATTAAAACAAAACAAAATAAAACAAAATAAAAATAAAATAAAATATAAAAATATAAAAATAAAAATAAATAAAATAAAACAAAACAAAATAAAAAATATAAAAATAAAAATATAAAATAAAATAAAAATAAAAAATAAAATAAAACAAAACTGAATAAAAATAAAAATTAAAAAATATAAAATAAAATAAAATCAAAATAAAATAAAATACAACAAAACAAAATAAAAATAAAAAATAAAATAAAACAAAACTAAATAAAAATAAAAATAAAATAAAAGATAAAAATAAAAATATAAAATAAAATAAAAATAAAATAGAATACAACAAAACAAAATAAAATTAAAATAAAATATAAAATAAAAATAAAAATATAAAAAATAAAATAAAATAAAATAAAATAAAATAAAAATAACTGCAGAAAGAGGCAGACACAAACACAGGGTGAATAAATGAGCACTGAAGGACCCCAGAATGCAACAAGTTCTTTGGAGGGGTTGCCAAAAAAGAAACATTTCTCAGCAAAGCAGGGCCAGCTCCTGTGCCACTTCTGCATCCCCTGCACCACCACTGGATCCATCTGCTCAGATTTCCTCCCTGCAAGATTGTCAAGGTATTATAAATTAAGAAACTTAGCAAAGAGTCTGTAATCTTCCCCGAAATAGCCTGCAGATATGTCACTGTACTAAATGTGTTTCAGATTTAATGAAGCTTTAATGTCCTTTTTAATTTTGCCTGTTTCTGTATCACCAGGGGTCGAGCGAGGCAATCAGCACTCGAGAGGGTGGTTTGGTTTAAAACTAGGAAAAAACTCATTTGCTTATGAGTTGCACTGTATTTTCTTAATTAAATTTACTAAGTAAAACGGTTTAAGTTCAGCCAACCAGTGACCTCTGGGTGTAGATTTAGATTTATAAAAAGTGTCACAGTTAAAGTAGGATTATTAAAAGAGAAAAAAAAAAAATTAAGAAGCCCAAACAACAAACAGATGAGAGATTCACTGAAGGGATTTTCAAATTATCATTTGTCTCAAGGAAGTCACAGGAACACGAGGAACAAGCCCAGTGCAGGATGGAAAAACCACAAACTACCAAATTAACACATTGTCCAAAAGTACTCTGCATATAAAGGATGAAACTCCAGAACTCACAACTCTTTTCAGGTATTTTAACAAAAATATAATATTTCAATTTAAATTAGTTGGGTTTGGGAAGTGATCAGTGGTTTATGTCTGGATATTGAGGAGGGAATGCCTGAAATCCAGGGAGCTGCTTCCCATTTCCCCAAGGATCCTTTCCTAAGGGTTGGATTTGATGATCTTGAGCTCTTTTCCAACACAAAACTGGAAAAACCTTCATTTCCAAAAGCCCAAAGTGGCTTGCAACGGCAGAGTGGTGTGGAAACAGAAAGGAGAAGAGACTCAGACACCAAGAACTATCCAGAAAAACACTTTCCCACCTCAGAGCAGCTACCTGCAGGAGTTTTTGGGGTGTGGGTGTGAGTTTTTTAAAGCAATTCCTTTTTCAAACACAGAAGTAGCTCAGGAGAGCAAATAAAGCAGCTCAGAGAGGTTCTGTGCTGAGAATTCCCCAAGCCTGGGCAGGGATGGATGAGATGCACCATCAGATTTCAAACCAGCACTTGGCAAACGGAGAAATAATCCCAGATTATTTATTACTTATTACATTTATTGCCATATTTAGATATTTGTAATATAGATAGATTGTTAATATAAATGAATAGATAATGTAACATATTATATATAATTATATATAACATATATTTTATATTTATATTACAATTAATGTGATTAATTGTGATTAATGTAATTGTATTACAGTTGTAATTAATGTAATATAATATATAATATATAATAGATATTATATACTACGTGTCATATATAATATATATTATATAGTATATATAATATATTATATAGTATATATTATATATAACATATTATATATTTTATATAACATATTATATATAACATATATATCATATATTATACATTATATGATATACATTATATAATATACATTATATATTATAATATATATTAACTATTATATATTACATACTAAATATTATATATTACATACAAAATATTATATACTATAGAACATATCTATTATATAATATATATTATATATTGTATATACT
>NW_005087564.1:18990129-19013082 GCF_000331425.1 Pseudopodoces humilis | reverse complement strand
AAAATAAAATAAAATAAAATAAAATAAAATAAAATAAAAATAACTGCAGAAAGAGGCAGACACAAACACAGGGTGAATAAATGAGCACTGAAGGACCCCAGAATGCAACAAGTTCTTTGGAGGGGTTGCCAAAAAAGAAACATTTCTCAGCAAAGCAGGGCCAGCTCCTGTGCCACTTCTGCATCCCCTGCACCACCACTGGATCCATCTGCTCAGATTTCCTCCCTGCAAGATTGTCAAGGTATTATAAATTAAGAAACTTAGCAAAGAGTCTGTAATCTTCCCCGAAATAGCCTGCAGATATGTCACTGTACTAAATGTGTTTCAGATTTAATGAAGCTTTAATGTCCTTTTTAATTTTGCCTGTTTCTGTATCACCAGGGGTCGAGCGAGGCAATCAGCACTCGAGAGGGTGGTTTGGTTTAAAACTAGGAAAAAACTCATTTGCTTATGAGTTGCACTGTATTTTCTTAATTAAATTTACTAAGTAAAACGGTTTAAGTTCAGCCAACCAGTGACCTCTGGGTGTAGATTTAGATTTATAAAAAGTGTCACAGTTAAAGTAGGATTATTAAAAGAGAAAAAAAAAAAATTAAGAAGCCCAAACAACAAACAGATGAGAGATTCACTGAAGGGATTTTCAAATTATCATTTGTCTCAAGGAAGTCACAGGAACACGAGGAACAAGCCCAGTGCAGGATGGAAAAACCACAAACTACCAAATTAACACATTGTCCAAAAGTACTCTGCATATAAAGGATGAAACTCCAGAACTCACAACTCTTTTCAGGTATTTTAACAAAAATATAATATTTCAATTTAAATTAGTTGGGTTTGGGAAGTGATCAGTGGTTTATGTCTGGATATTGAGGAGGGAATGCCTGAAATCCAGGGAGCTGCTTCCCATTTCCCCAAGGATCCTTTCCTAAGGGTTGGATTTGATGATCTTGAGCTCTTTTCCAACACAAAACTGGAAAAACCTTCATTTCCAAAAGCCCAAAGTGGCTTGCAACGGCAGAGTGGTGTGGAAACAGAAAGGAGAAGAGACTCAGACACCAAGAATTATCCAGAAAAACACTTTCCCACCTCAGAGCAGCTACCTGCAGGAGTTTTTGGGGTGTGGGTGTGAGTTTTTTAAAGCAATTCCTTTTTCAAACACAGAAGTAGCTCAGGAGAGCAAATAAAGCAGCTCAGAGAGGTTCTGTGCTGAGAATTCCCCAAGCCTGGGCAGGGATGGATGAGATGCACCATCAGATTTCAAACCAGCACTTGGCAAACGGAGAAATAATCCCAGATTATTTATTACTTATTACATTTATTGCCATATTTAGATATTTGTAATATAGATAGATTGTTAATATAAATGAATAGATAATGTAACATATTATATATAATTATATATAACATATATTTTATATTTATATTACAATTAATGTGATTAATTGTGATTAATGTAATTGTATTACAGTTGTAATTAATGTAATATAATATATAATATATAATAGATATTATATACTACGTGTCATATATAATATATATTATATAGTATATATAATATATTATATAGTATATATTATATATAACATATTATATATTTTATATAACATATTATATATAACATATATATCATATATTATACATTATATGATATACATTATATAATATACATTATATATTATAATATATATTAACTATTATATATTACATACTAAATATTATATATTACATACAAAATATTATATACTATAGAACATATCTATTATATAATATATATTATATATTGTATATACTATATATAATATAAATGTATGTATATATACATGTAGTTATATATATATAAATTATATATAATACATATTTGTGTAGTTTTATATATATATATATATATATTTATGTATGGCATAACAGAGGTACAGTGTGTGTGCATATACTGACTTTTACCAAAGTATCAAAAAAAATTTGATTAAAAAAAAAGAAAAAAATCAAAATATTGAATTTTGAAGCGGTGATTCAGGAAGCAGCTCTGGACTGAGCACCAGAATTAGCAGGAAAGCAACTCAACCCTGTTCTCAAACACACTTAAGGGGCAGATAAATGAACCCAAAATTAAAATCACTCGTTGAAATCATGTGATTTGCCATTTTAGAAGTGAAAAGGGAAATCCAGCAATCCCCCTCCCCTTCCAAATCACTTTCTCCACCTCACTCCTTCTTTTTTTTGCTGCATATTGTGAATAAAATCACAGCAGCATTTCTGTCTGGATCCCGTTTGGAAAGTGGCTGAGGGAAGGAAGTTCAAAACATATTTTTAGGACACTCAGGCAATAAAATTTCCCACTTAGATTATTGTGCAAGTTGTTTTTTAATTTACAGTTACACTGGAGAGCACGGGATGCTTTTACTCTTAATTTAGGCACATTCCATGTTTCTCGGCATAACTGCAAATTGAAAATAAGCGCTGGCAATATCGCCAGTGATGGAGCTGAAGGAGGACTTTATAGGCTGAAATGTTCTAAAATTTGTTCTTAATTACCTCGTGCACATTTTACACAATTAAATTTCCATCCGAGGATTTTGCATTTAGATTGTGCGCCGCAGTTAAACCCTCATTTTCTGCAGGAAGCAGCCTCACTCAAACTTTCTAAAAGCAGACTTAACTACTGGATAACACAAAATTCCCCAGGTGAAATTTCATTCCAAGGCCAATTTCGACATTCCTGGATAGATGGGCTTCAAATCACCTGAAACTCTGCAGGGTATGGACCTTTAATAAATATTAAATACCTCAAAAAAAAAAAAAAAAACCTACACCAAGATTTTTCTTCTCCTCCTTAATATCAATTTCGCTGTCGTCTTACTGTGGGGTTTATTTGGGGAAAAAAAATAAAAAATAAATAAAAAAAAAAAATCCAAAAGGATATAACAGCAATTTAACAGAGTTAAAGTGCTTCTGAGGTTAAACTGACAACACAAAGCATCTTGAAGTAGGGTTTCAATTAAATGTGCAGGATTTAGTAATGCAGGGCCCTGACAAAAAAAAAAAATAAAGAAAAAATAGAAGGAAAAAAAAAAAGAAGAGTTACAAATTAATTTAATCTTCTGCCTATAGTTTGCAGCTGCACTCCAAAGTGTCTGGGGCTTAAGAACAAAGCCTTGCAAGGCCTGGGAGTGAGGAAAGCTTCAATTTTTAATGTATAAGGCCATTAGCTGATAACTTGTGGAATCTGCGACCCCTGCGGAGGGGCAGGAGCGGCAACGGAGACGGATGAAGTGACAGATTTGTTGTTGGTGGCCAGGGCTGGGAGGGGGGAAGGTTATTACCACCACCAGAAAAATGCCCTAATAACCTTTGGGACATTCCTTGGCTTGAGCAGATGAGTTCCAGCTCCGTCTCAGTGTAAAAAAAATGATATTAAAAATAAAAAAATCAAAGCTTAATTCACCTTAATTAAAGATAATTAGTTTCACTTTGACTTCTTTTAAATATGAACTGCAGCAAATGCACTGCCAGCTCAAGGCTGCAGACAATCAGGGTTAAATTGCACCTTTCTGCCTGGCCACAAATCCTGGATATTACCAGGCTTTTACTGCTGCATCTTCAAAGGTGACGCCTTTTCCCAAGGGACAAAGGTGGGCCAGGGCTTTCCAGGGAAACTGGCAGGAGAAAATCTCCACAAATGCTCCAGGAGGGTTAATTTGATTCCTTGGTGGAGCAGAGAGGTTTCCTGCTTGGTTGTTTGCTGGGTTTAAGCTCAGTACCAGAAGGGAGAAGTGGGTTAAATTTGGCTGTGCTGGTGGAAAGGCAGCTCTGACTCTGCTCTTCTCCAGCTCTGCTGGAGTGAGGCTTCATCTGCCACTACCAGCCACTAAATCATGGGAAAAGACACGGAAACTGCAGCATTTTTTGACTCTTTAAGTAGAAACAACGACAGAGAAAGAATAGGAAAGAATATGCGGAGTGATGGAACCTTGGAATGGTGGGAAGGGACCTTTTAGAGATCCTCTAATCCATCCTACCACGGGCAGGGACATCTCCCACTTCTCCAAACCCTGTCCAACCTGGCCTGGGCCATCCCAGGGATCCAGGGGCAGCCACAGCTTCTGTGCCAGGGCCTCCCCGCCCTCACTCACCCATAAAAACACAAATAATATATTCTATTAAATAACCTTATATATTAAAACCCACATTCCAAACACCCACAGCCCACATCACCCCTTAATCGTCCCCTCAGCCTGGGTGGAGAACTGGATTATTTATTTCCCTGCCCGCAGCGGCCTAGGAGCAATTGCTGAGCAACAACGATCCATCGAGGTCTCAACCCGCGCAAACTGTACCTAAACTTCCACTTTATTGCAGCTTAGTTCACAATCTTCACCTAATATAGGGTTACATCCCAGTGCAGCAGGCGGATAAATCATCCTGGAATATTACTCTGGCTAAGTTTAGCTGGGAGTGGAGCATATGTGCTTCCGAGTCACTGAAGCACAGGCCCATAAAATACACTAATTACTGGAAGTTCTGGTCACTGAGTGATTGATAGCGCTCTGCCAGGCAACTTCAGCTCGTGTGAGGGGCCTCCCCCAGCACACAGCAATTATTAATTCATGACCCAACCCTCAGGCACTGCTCCCTCCACTCCCAATCCTGCCAGCACCAGGCTGGACATTGTCCGTCCCCACCCCGCTGGGAGAGGAATCGGAGGGAGTGGGCACTGCTTGGAGAAATCACCCAAAATAGCTCCAGGGAAAGAGAAATAAAAATATAGGCCAGCTTTTCTTCCCTGAGAAGGATTTTGTGAAGCACAGAACAGCCCAGACCCCGTAAATATTCCTCAGTGGGAAGGATTGGGGTTGATGAGGGGGTTGAGCACATGGCAGCTCCTTGTGGTCCCTAAAACCCGGCAGCAACGAGGTGAGGCTCGCTGCAAAATCACAGCAAAAAGCACTTTTTATATCCTTCCTTCCCTTAATCCTAAAGGGAAAGTGCTGCTTCTCCTCCACTGGTGAAACCTGAGGCTGTTTCTTCCAGACCGCTACAAGAACTCGGCTGTACCACTAAGATTTGGGTTTCAGATTCTTCCTTCACCACCTCACAGAACCCTTTATGTTGGAGAAGACCTTGAGGAACATCAAGTCCAGCTATTCCCACCACCAAACGCCGTCCCCAGAGCACCCCTGGTTTGGCTAAAGGCATGACCTGATCAAAGAGCACCCACAGATGAGAAAATCCCAAACCCTGCACAACCTGCCTGAGATCAGCTCCCAGTCCTGACCTCAAATCGTTCCCACTGCCAAGCCGACGTCCCTGATCCCACATTTTAGACTCCTCAGAGGAGATTTGAAACCTCCCCTCCTCCAGCAGGGTCTCCAGAGCAGTTTCACGCAGTTAAACATCCTCAAGCCTGAAGTCAGATGCTTTCCTCGGAGCATCCTCTTGGAGCATCTTCCTTCTCCTCTCTGCGCCCCCAGCCCCAGTAGGATGAAGAGTCTGAGCTCCACCTTGTTTGATAAGCAACAACGTTGTTTGTTGGATAATTCCCGATTTTCCCGTGTCTGGGAATGCGCACAGCCACTGAAAAACGCCTGGTGACTTCTCAGAGATCGCTAAGAACCCTTGAAAGCTCTTGCAGACACACAGCTACAGAGAAATCTGGTCACCAAACACTTCAACTTCTCAGCCTGGGAGCTTTAAGAACTAATATTAATCTAACATTAAAACTGATTCACAAACTTATTTTCTCTGGGGGAGACAAGAGGGATAACCTCTGGAAGAAAATCTGATTTTCAGAGGAGAACACAGAGGACAGTGGAAAGCAGAGACTGGGATGTGATACAGAAGGAGAAGCAAAAAGCCAACTCGTGAGCTTCTACTTCCAAAATTGACTTGGCTTTGGGCATCAGCAAACTGCTTTCACTTCCTGAATTTAAATATAACACCAACTCTACCTGGAGATAAAATGATAAATATCACAGAATCCCGGGAAGAGGTGGCTTGGGAAGGACCTCAAAGCTCATTTCCTGTGGGCAGGGAACTTTCCAGTACCCCAGGTTGCTCCAAACCCCTCCAACCCAACACTGATGCCACAATTAAACCTCAACCAGACGGATTTGGATGTGGATATGACACGGATTTGATCCTCCCTTGGATGTTCTGGAGTTCACTTGTGGATAAGAGCCAGGGGAAGGTGGGATCAGAGTCACACTGGAGAGAGAAACGGGGAATATTGGGCAATTTAATTTCTCCTCCCGTGCAGGACACGGATCTTGGAGAGAGGGAATGGGTTCCAGAGCTCCCTCAGCCCCAGCCCAGCCTGGATGTGTTTTATGACCGAGTTATAAACCCTTGAAAAACAGCTTTTAGAAATGAAAATGCTGACACAGTGTTCAGTGTAGTGACAGCAATGGCATGGGTTTCAATTGAACTCGCTTTGTCAAGCCAAGAGCACTTAAATAAAACACGGGAAAACCTCATGGAAACACACAAACTATTTGTGGTGGAACACTTTGAAACAGTTTTTCCAGGTTATGAATTAAATTCCATTCCCTTCAGAAAAATCCTGAAGGAAGAAAGGCAAACTCCAAAAAAATGAAGTAACAAAATATATGATAAAAATGATAATAATGATGATGATATAGCTGCGTATCTAAATTTATTATATCTCAATTGAATTTTTAATTTATTAATTTTTTTATTTCTGAGGGGATGACTGAGCACCCCCAGACCCCTCCTGCCTCAAAGGGAACAGGAGGAACACTCCCCATTTCTCAAAGCTTAGGCAGAACTCCCATCCCATCCCATCCCATCCCATCCCATCCCATCCCATCCCATCCCATCCCATCCCATCCCATCCCATCCCATCCCTCCTACCAACTTTTTTGGGGCAGTTTCCTCACCCTCCCAAACAACACTCCCCCTTCTCATCACACACAGCTTTGCAGCAAAGAAATTCCAGACATTTGAAGGGCTCAGAAGAGCACAAAAGAAAATGAGAAGATTTACTGACAATTTGATATCCTCACACACCAGCACAGCCCTCGCTGCCTCCATCCCACCAGACTTTTCTTTTAAATTAACGTGGTGCCAACACCGAGGTGTGGGGTTGGAGCCTGACTTTAGAGTGCAGATGATTTTAAATCCCACAGCAAACACCAGCTCTCCCCTTTTTAACAGCAACAAGAAGTGTCTCCACTCCCAATCCCCACGTCAACAGGGTGTTACTTTAATGACAGTGACCTTGTGTGGCTCTTGGAGCACCTTTTTCACCTTTTTGGAGGCGTTTTTCTAAGGCACTGTCCTTGTTTTCATCATTTAACATCACTCAGAGCACTTCAATCAAGCTGGTGCTGGTGGGGAGAGGTCTCGGGGGAGCAGCTGACAAACCAATTAACAAAGCACCCAGACCCAAACCGGCTCCTGCACATCTGGTTCAGGAGAAATCCGGGGGAGAAAAAGGTTGGGAAGGTGTAAAAGCAGAGGAGGGAATGCAAATGAAAGGAGTTTTACCAATAAAATTCAGCTTGCAGGTGGAGTTGATGAGCAGCCACTAACAAGCCTAAAATAAACCCCAAATGTCTCGTGTGAGTGACTGAACTGCTGGGGCACAGCTTTTAATTCAGGGAAATGCTTTATTTATCAAGTCCTGCATCTATTCACCGAGAACACAACACCCAATTCTTCCTGGAGTACATTCTCTGCCCTTTTTTTGGCTAGAATGATTGAGAGAGTGTTAAGAATTTGGTCTGAATCTATCCCAAAATCCTGAGTGAGGGCTCTCACCCCCACTCAGAGGTGCAGTGAAACAAAAGAAGAGCCCTCCCTCCCCTGGGACACGTCCAAGATTGTCACCCCTGTCACTCAGAGCTGGCTTCACACGCTGATCTAGCACACCTGCAAACTCTCCACGGGCACCTGGGTTCAAAGGGCTTGGGCAAGGAATTTCTGGTGTGAAAATGTAAAAATTCTGGGCTCCAAAATGGGAAATCTGCCAAGATTCAGCACTGAGACTGCTCAACTTCTGCCTCATCTTCTGCTAAAAATGTTGGTTACAGTTCACTTAAAGGGATGTCCAGATTCACCTTAGTATGAGGAAAGATGGGGAGAAAAGGGGGAGAAAAGGGGGAGAAAAGGGGGAGAAAAGGGGGAGAAAAGGGGGAGAAAAGGGGGAGAAAAGGGGGAGAAAAGGGGGAGAAAAGGGGGAGAAAAGGGGGAGAAAAGGGGGAGAAAAGGGGGAGAAAAGGGGGAGAAAAGGGGGAGAAAAGGGGGAGAAAAGGGGGAGAAAAGGGGGAGAAAAGGGGGAGAAAAGGGGGAGAAAAGGGGGAGAAAAAAGGGAGAGAAAAGGAAAAGAGAAAAAAGAAAGAGAGAGAGAAAAAAGAGAGAAAAAAGGGAATGAGAAAGAAAGGAAGAAAGGAAAAAGGAAAGAGAAGGAAAAAGGAAAAAAGCCTCCACACACTGGGCCCCACTTCCTACTCAAACATGGAGTTTTATTTAAGACCTCAAATGAACAAACCCATTCTAAATACAGCCAAAATTAGCAACAGGTAGAAGTATGTGAATATACAGGAAATTTAAAAAATAAACAACAGTTAAATGAAAACATTTTGAGGTTATTTTGATGTTAAAGAGTTAATTTGAGCTTTGCAACGTGCATGTGAACAGGAGAGCTGCCTGCATACCTCCATGAAGGAAATCCCCAGGCTCCAAACATCCGAGTGAATCCCGTACTGCTCTCCCGAAATCCTCTCAGGCTGTGAAGAAAAGGAGACAAACAACTCCTGAGCCTTGCAAACAGACAGGGATTCTGCTCAAAAGCTGCTCCAGGGCAAGGAATGGGAAAAATCATGGAATATTCTGAGTTGGGAGGGACCTACGGGGTTAAATTCCAGCTCCTGGCCTCGCACAGACATCCCAAAATCCCACCCTGGGCATCCCTGGATGCACAAACACTCCCTGGGGAGCCTGGTCAGTGCCCCAACACCCTCTGGGGGGAAGAAACTTTTCCTAAAATCCAGTTTAAACCTGCCCTGGCCCAGCTCCAGCCATTCCCTGGGGTCTCACCGATTCCAGAGCAGAGATCGGAGCTGCCCCTCGGGAAGTTGGAGACACCAAAAAACCACCGAGATGCTTCAAAGCTTCCCTTTGGAAATTCAGGGAAATTCAGGGATTCTCCAGGAAAATCTGTGTCTGTGCACCTCGAGGTTGGCCTTGGATTTGTGTTTGGGTTGTTGAATCCAAAGGGAAAACCAAGGGCTCGTGCACGAGAGCAAAGCACAAGGTCAAGTCGAGAGAATCCAATTTTCCACTTCCCTCCCCAAATCCAGGCACCACAGCAAGGAAAAAAAAAAAATTCCCAGTGTGGAGTCCAGAGGTTGGGGAATATCTACAGTTAAAGAGCAAAGTTACTGAAGCCAAAAGAATCACCACACGGTGGCAATTTGATTTTATTTTATACACTTCTTAATTTTCGGCTTTTTGACCTGTAAGAAAATAAAAAAAAAAAAAACCAAAAAAACCAAAAAACCCCAGTTCCAAACTCTTAATAGCAGGTTTAATGCCTCTCATGAAAGGGAGTGCTGTAAAAAATATCTGGTTTTTACTTGAAAGCTACAATTTAAGCATTTCCAAGGTCAAGTACAGCATGAAATGCAACAATAAAAGGCTCCCTGAGACTCCTCTCCCCACTGTGCTGTTAATGCACCTGTCTGCCCCAGCCACCTACAAAGGATTTTCAGTCTTTAATAATCCAGAGACCTTTTGGAAAACAAACTCCCAAATTAGTGCCAGCCCAAGGTGGTTTTTGGATGTTTACCCTGTGCTGCTGCTCCCAGGTCAGGAGCTTTTATCGCAGCGTGAATGTTAAATAAAAACCACGCTGCTGCCCCGTATTCCCTCCAAAAACACCCTTCCAAACCCCAAAAAAAACCCCACAATTTCAAGCTCTTTCACCAAATCTCGTTTGTGAGTGAGCCCAAAAAATTGATCTTATTTTTTTTTTAATTAATTGAGTATAATTAACCTAAATCAGCACAAATTTGAAATGCTTGCGACAGCACCGCGTGGTTTTTTTTTTTAGGCTGGAAGATTTTTATATTGACAAGTTTTTATAGTGAAATATTTTTCATCTCCTCACAAAGATGCAGATGTGCAGCCAAAATTAATTTTATGATGTGGTTATGGGATGTGCTAAGCTGGCCCAAGGAAGGTGGTAACACCCACCCCATTTTTGGGGCCCTTCCCGAGCCACCAAATGAGATTTATAATTCAAATGTGGATTTATAATTCACATCGAGCCACATTAAATTATTCTTCTTAGAAGTTCAAGCTTTAAACAGCAACTTCTAGTGAGGAATTGTGGGTTCACAAAAGATGGATAATAAATAAATTAGGCAAATGATAAATGAAATAGGAAAAGAAATCAACTTTTGAAATAAAAGATGGATTTAGAAGTAGGGGGAAAAAAAAGAGGAAAAGAGGAATAACAGGTGCATCAAGGGTGTGACACGTGGATCACTCTAAATACACAGCCCAAAGTATTTTCTCCTCAAAATTTCTACAACTGATTGTTTTTTCATCCAATCTCTTTTTTTATTCTGTACAAAGTGCTGATGAAATGATTTTACAGAAAATGCGTTTTTAATTTCTCAATCAAAAAGCTTTTTTTTTCTCTCTAAAAAAAACCCCCCAAAAAACCCAAAAAGCTTTATTTTAACTTTTTTTTTTTTCCCAAGAAAACCTAAATTTTTCCAAGAGTTTCAAATTCACTGCCAGTCTGCCAAATGGGCGAAGCAAAGCTTATGACCTTCATTATTTTTTGAGGTCTTGCCTGGAAATTTGATGACAACGAACGACTCAATCAAGAAGCAAAGCCATTTGAACACAGAAAATCAGATGGAGCACATCTTGAGCTTAAACTTTTGATTCACAATTAAGAGATGGAGGCACCACATTCATCCAGAAAGTAAAAAAAAAAGAAGTAATTTATTTAATGTACACCTGGGATAGAGAACTGTAATCTTGGTTTGGGCACTAAAAGCATAATACAATTTAATTCTCAGCCCTGCTTAAGATCAGTTTGAAGCAACAGCTGAGTTGGAAAAGTTGATTCATTTGAAGCTGTTTCAAATTTTGGTTTTTGTTTTGTTTCTTTTTTTTTTGTCTGGATCTCCGTGTCCCGGTTATTTTTTTTTTTAATCTATTAAAAATGATATTTTTTAGTTAAAAAACCCCATTTTCCTGCAGAGTATCCTGATGACACAGGACAGCCCAAGTCTTTCTAGGATGGTGACTTGAGCCTTTCAGAAGCCACACAATGAGCACACCTTGAGTGGAAAAGCACTTAGCAAATAAATGGGAGCCCTGACAAGAAAAATCAGAATAAAAAACCCACCTGAAAGCGATTAAAGGTCATGGATTTCTCCCTCCCCTTCCCTGAGGTTTGAAAAACACGAGCATCAACCACTTTGTGCTGTTTATGTTTTTATTTTTAAGCCAGTTTCTTTTCTCATCAACAGCAGGAGCAGTTTGCTGGGAGAATTTGAATGGCCAAAAAATAAAGAGTTGGTGAAGTGCTTTAAAAACCGAGGAGTTTTCACAAATGAAATGGAGAACTGAAAAGGATCCAATGGATCTGATGGAAAATCCACTCTGATTTGTGCAGTTCTCTCTTCAGGCTGGCACTTGGCAGCTCTGAACCCAAACCCTGCCCTAAATGATGCATCCTCAGCTAAAAGAAAATTTAAAAAATTGGAATTTCGGGGGCTTTAACGTACAGGAACAGGACAAAAGCGGTCTTGGGATAACAAAGACTGACTAAAATTTGTAGAGAAAAGTGGAAGTACTGATGGCTTCCTGCGTTCTGAATTAAAAACTTGCACTTTAATGCCCTTATGTTATCAATCCCAATGTTTTTAGCTTCAGATTTCCATGGGAAACGCTCCCATGGAGTCCTTGGGAATGCCCAACAACCTCTGCACAGGCTGAAATGCTTCCCTAAACTCCAGCATTCCCAAAAAACGGATGGGTTGGGGCTGCCAGTGACCTGCAAAGAGCCACAAGCTGAGTGAAAATCTGGATTTTTCCCGAACCTCCAACTGGCTCTCCCTGTTCTGTTTTCACAAGGCAGCAAAAAAACAACTGAAAATAAATTTTAAAAAACCCCACTTTTCCAAATTTCTCCTCCCTCTCAACAAGAAGTGGAGCTGTACCACGGGATGAGGGGAAAGGATGGGAAGAGATGGAGTTTTGAGGATTGATTTAGGATCTATCCTGCGTTAAAGACAAGGAGAGAGAGGACAGATAATCCCATTTAAACGTTATTCCCGCATAAATCCACTTACCGCCATATAAGCATTTGTTCCGACATACGTCTTGGCTATGGAATTCACCAGCTATCAGACAAAACAGTCTGTTAGAACAATATAAAGATAATGTGGAAATAAAATGGGCAATTATTCCTCATTTAACCTACAATCATCATCCCTATAAATCAACTAAAAATTATGTAAAAAAGGGAAGGGATTTATCCGCCAAGGCGTTAAAAATGATTAAATCTCGCCTGGGTTGGGGAATGAGGATTCCAATTTAAACGAGCGCTGCATTACAGTTTATGGCAGATAACCTTAAACAATTGTGTTAAACAGGATGCTTCTTCTTTTAGTACCCCAAACCAGTCTGATATAAAAAGTGAATTAGGAGGGAGTAGGATCAACTCATTTTTTTTTTTCAGTCAGATGTGAATAAAGCCCCAATTCATCCCTTAAATGCTGGAGGGACAACAGAGCCTGCCAGCCCATAATACAAGGCTGACCTTCTCTTTGGGCTTCGTGTTTGGCTGAGAGGAAAAAGGTGCTGAAATTCAAATCAACAGCACAGCAAGCTCATGGGTCACTAGCAGAGAAGTCCTCCAGGGAGGCCCAAAATGGAAATTAATTAAAATTTGTGCTGCTCATTGTCAAAGCCCACCACTATTGTTGCTCCCAATATTAATTTTTATTGTGGGCCAGTTGGGCTCCCCAGACACGTCTCTTGCTCTGCCCTCCCTTTTGTCTGGGCAAAAGGCTCCCAGATCAAAGCTGCATTTCAATGAAGTTTGCTATTGGTAAGTAGTAATTACAATATCAGCAGTTTTTACTGTCATTAAACAATGAACAATCATATTCAGATGAAGGAAAAGTCGCCCAGAGATTAAAAATGAAAAGGGCTGTCCCAGCAGAGAGGGGTTTGCTGTGGGGCTGCCAGGTGATTTTGACACCAGGAAGGGAATTTATGCAAAAAGGGGGAATTTACCTGGGTGCTGACCCCAAAGTCACAGAGCTTCACCTGGCCACGGGTGTTCACCAACATATTGGATGGTTTCACATCTGTTTGGGGGAAAAAAACCCACTTTATTTGCATTATCTGGATAATAAATACAGAATATCTTTGATTGGAAGGGAGCCACATCAAAATCCAGCTCCTGGCTCTGCACAGGACAGCCCCAAATGCCCAGGGAGCATTGGGAATGTGGCTTTTGAGAGGAAATATTACAAATATCTACTTCAAATGCGGTGGTTTGTAAGTCAGCAGGCACAGATAAAATTCCATAAATATAAAAAAATATATTAAAAAAAAAAATTAAAAATATAAAAAATATAAAAATACTAAAAAAATATAAAAAATATAAAAAAAATATAAAATACCTCCTCTCCACACAGATTTTATATGGTATTTACACAGATGATTTTATACAATACTAAAAAACCTACATTATTAAACCTACAGGTGACACCAACCTGGAACAGACACCAAGGAAAAGAACTCACAGGGATTTTAACAAACTGCAAAATCAGCCCCAAAAAAAAGGCTGGAATTCCATAGGGATAGATGGAAGTGGCACATTTGGGCAGGTATTAATCCTGCAGCTCTGCTCTCTGCACTGTTCCTCACAGCTTCTGGCTCCACATCCACGCCTTAGAGCTTCTGCAGAGCCCTAAAATCATCAGCCAACCCCATCCCAGCAGATAAATCATCAGTGTCCATCCCAAAACCAGGGAAAATATCCTGATGCTGATGAGCCCCCCACTGATGCCAGAGGAAATTGCTGTAAAACCAACATGGGAATAAACTCCTGAACATCCAGTGCAAGTGCACTCAGGAAAAGAACTCACAGGGATTTTACCAAACTGCAAAATCAGCCTGAAATGAAGATGGAATTCCATAAATAAACTATTGATGAAATAAAAATAATAATAAAATAACAATAAGAAGACTATAGTAATAAAATATAAAATAAAATATAATAAAATATAATAAATATAATAAAATATCATAAATATATCATTATAATATATAATATATAATATATAATATATAATATATTATATATTATATAATATGTAATATATAATATATAATATATAATATATAATATATTATATATAATATATAATATATAATATATTATATATAATATATAATAATAAAAATATAAAAATAAAATTAAAAATAAAATAAATAATACTAATACTAAATAATTTTTTTAATCCTCCCAAAATCAGAGTATCAGTGCAAATCTGCTGATGCTGAGGCCCCCAAAGGAAGTGGGTGCATTGCTGTAAAATAAAACCAAGATGGGAATAAACTCAACATCCAGCCTGGCTTTAGAGCAGGAAACATTGAACATTTTTGCTGTTCCAGGGATGCCAGCAGGGGAGCAGAATGTTCATGTTACAGCCTGGCTTGGAACATGGCAAGATTAGAGCCTGGCTTTGCCTAATCACTGCTTTCTTCTGTCAAAATGGATTAAAAGCAACAGCTTGAATCAGTGCCTCCTCTAAAAGTGAGCACTGGTTGGGGGCAGATGGATGAAACCCAACTAGAAAAGAACCTAATTTTGTTTATCATTAGGTTTGCCTTGGTTTAGCAGCTGTTTCCTGGTGCCACAGGAGCTGCCTTAATTTGTCTCTGCGATGTAGAAACGTAGAACCTCAATTAAGAAGCTGATTAAACGCTCGCCTATATTCCAGCTGAAAAATCCAGATTAAAAATGGGAGCATCCAGGAGTTCCTACAGACCCCAGGTGGGTCAGTACTTTTAAAGTGAGGTAGCAACACTGCTGGCGCTGTAATTTCTGTAAATTCTGTAATTTCTGTCATTTCCCCCCCAAAAAAACCCCAGTCCTGAGCATCCAGAGCCTCAGTTTGTGTTTGCTGATCTCCACCTTTAGGAGTTCAACCCATGTGCTGCACTTTTGATGGAGTTTTGCCTCCTCTGGAGCTGAGTGACTTTGTTAATCCAAGCAGACAGAGTGCAGAGGCTCTCTCCTGAATCCTGAGCAGAATGAGGTGCAGGATATTCCTGTCTCACCTTCTTCCTAAAAATATGGAATCACCTCTGAGCTGGGCTGGGGCTGGAATGAGCCCAGCCCCAGGAGCTGCAGCACACAGGGAATGCTGATATTCCAGCATGCCCAACTTTTAGGGGAAAACTGAGCATAACCAGTTCTGCTTTTAGTTGTAGCAAAAAGGATCCCAAAATCCTTCCACAAAGCTGCAGACAGAAAATCCTAACGGGAAGAAAGCACTGGGTAATTGGCTAATTGGTAATTAAGGGACCCTGCAGAGCAAGGGGCAGTCAAACCAACCCTGTAAGGGCAAATCCAAGCTGTCCTTCCAGCAGAATTCAACAGCACCACAGAAATCAGGGAATTTAATCAAGTATTTGCTGTACATTCCAATGGTTGTGTTCATTTCCCCAGAAAGAAAAGGAAGTGACAGCACAAAATATCTGATACTGAAAGCAGGGAGGAAAATCAGCTCATCAGCAAATCAGCCTTTTGGTCTCATCACCCACTTCAGTTAATGGGTTAAATATTTTTTTGGGTTTGGGAAACGAGTGTGCATAAATAATGTTCTGCACCATCTGCTTGTGATTAATATTAGTGTTGAGAAGTGAAAGAATTTAAACAAGAGCCAAAAGGGGTCATTATGCTCCCATTACCAGGGCTTGCTTAATACAAATGATTTCTATGAAGCATCATTATAGAGGATGAACAAGTTCTCCTCCTGATGGAGCTGCCTGAGTAGTTTCACCTCTCTGCAAACAAACAGGACCTCCAAGCTCTTACTCACCAGTAAATAGAACCATCAGAGGTTCAGCTTTTTGAACACCAAACATTTCACTTGTTGGTGGCATTGAGAAATAAACAGATTCATGATTGTGTGAGGGAGGGGAAAAAAATAAAAAGAAATAAAATAAAAAAAAAAAGCCCTGAGATGCTTTAAAAGCTGTCTCTTGACTTCTCCTGGCTTTTAAAAACAGCAAACAGCAACAGGCCAGGTTCAAGGAAGGCAGCAGCGTGGTTTGGCAGGGACCAGGTTTATTTCTCTTTTTAAATAAGCCTTAAGTGGTCTATAAGTGGGCAAGCCTGTGTTTAGGTTTACACACAGACATAAATAAATGTGTGGAAGCACAGAATCCTGGGATGGCTGGGGTGAGAGGGGCTCTTAAAGCTCATCCTGTCCTTCCCTGCCATGGGCAGGGACAGCTTCCACTATCCCAGGTGGATAAATCCACAAACACCCCTGGATTTGTGTCTGTGCCTCATTGGGTGGCCCTAATGCTGATTACATCCCCCAGAGATAAAACAGGAGAGGGGGAGAGTCAAATGTGCAGCTCTGGACACCTTTGGTGAAATCCTCAGCAAACAATCACCGCTGGGAAGATGGGAATGCTCCCCAGTGCCTGTCCCAGAACAAAGAGGAGTGGAATATCCTTGGATTGATGATATCCTGGGGGAAAAGGAGATGCTCTGAGTGATGCACAAACCTCCTCCTGCCACACAGCAGGAGATCTCCACGTCCTCCATTCTCCCTCATTTCAACTGAAGTTCACTTCCAGAACTTCCATTTGAAACCTAACCTGGAACTGAGGTGCCCAAACCATGAAACAAATATAAATATGTAATATATAGGAACACCCCCAATACTCACAGAGGCAAGCACACCAGTGCAGCTCAGTACAATTAAACACAAGTGGGTAACATTGATTTCCTGCACTTCCTTTAATAAGCAGGTGTGAACAAAGCAAAACACAGCAGATAAAATGCACACGGTCTATACTTATTCTTGAACCTAACAGATTTTGGTTTGTCTTTAGACAAACTTTGACTTTGTACATGATTAGACTTGTTTAATTGCTAATTCTGTTTTAAATCTAAGTTAATTTCTCATTACCCTTCCATTTCTACTTCTTATCCTCTGGGGAAAAGAGCACACTTATCATTGGGACATTCTCACATCTTCCAAGGAAGTGGTGGAGGTGTTAATCTTATGTTTATGTTTGATGTGGGTGTGATGACTCCAGCTCGGGGTTTATTAATATGCACGGCTATCACCTCATTAGTTGCGAGGTTTGTTTTGAAGTGAAGCTGTAATATTTGCTGAGATGTCTGATCTGCAATAAAAGACTTGCTCATTGTTTGGTTTGCTTGGCTTTAATTCCCTGCTCCAGGCACACAGCTCTGCCCCAGGACTGCTTCACCCCTTCCTCGGAAATTCCTGACTCTCCTGCTCTGCCCTGGCTGAGACAGCAAGAAAATCAGGAGTCAAAATTCCTTCTTTTACCTCTGAGCACCAAAACCAGCTGAAGGACATCACCTGGAGAAACAATCACCTGCCTGCCATTCCATCCCTCTGTCCCTGCTTTGAAGATACAGAAATTTACGTTTTCTGTACCCTAAAAATGGGTAAAATAATACAATTCTTGGGGAAGCTGCTGAACCTGGAGTGCTCACTGTGCCCTCCATGGCATTCTGCAGTGCTGGGTCAATCCAGCAACAGAGCAAGGCCAGAAAAATCAGAAGAGTGATGAAAAATCACTTTCTGAGCTTTTCTTCAGACCACAGCAAAGACCAAACATCATTCATCAAAATCCCAGAGCTGCTCCTCAATCAAGGCAAGGAAACCCAGGCAGGAGGGGAGATTTTGTTCTAGTGGCACAGCAAAAATCTGAACCAGGTTCTAAATGTATGGCAGCACAACAAGAGAATTATACAGCATTTATGTTCCCTCCAAATCACAGCCAGAAGGTGGCCAGAAAAAAGTAAAAAAAATTTAAAATTTCAAATAGTTTTTTTTTTTGGGTGGTACAAGTGTGGTGTGAAGCCTGTTCAGAGCCATACTCAGCAATGGATGTTCTTGCTGCCTTTTCTATTTATTCTGACAATTCCAGCAGCAGCTCCAGATTGCTCCTCCTCTTTCTGGGAGGGGATGGAGCTGATAAATCCCTGCTCCTGGCAGCATTCAGCAAACCTCAGGTGGTGAGGTTTGAACAACTCAAAGTTGTTTAAACCAGCCCAGGAATGCCCACCTCAGTCACCTGTGTCTGCTCTGGGTAATTTCTGCTCTTTTCACCCAGCCCAGGGTCAACTCCAGCCCTTCAGCCTGTGGGGGAAAAGGGGTGAGAAGGCCTCAAATTGTGCCAGGGGATGCTCAAAGTTGGGTATTAGGGAAGATTTCCTCACAGGAAAAGGTTTTCCAGCCTGGGCACAGGAGTTTCCATCCCTGGAAGGCTTTAAAAGCCCTTTTGAAAGCCTTTAAAAGCCCTGTGGATGTGGCACTCGGGGACATGAGGCACTGCTGGGGAATGGTTGGACTGGATGCTCTCAGAGGGCTTTTCCAGCATTAATAAACCTGTGATTCCATAAAATCCAGGTCCTAACTGGATTTCTGCTGGGTGTTTTGGCCACCTGCCTCTTTCTCACAGGCAGAACCATCCCTTGGGATGAGCCGGGAGGGTCTGAGGAGGAGCCGCAGCCCCGGCTCAGGGCCGAGCCCGGCTTGCTTTGTAAAGCAGAGCTTAACAACGGAGCTTCCTGATCTTCAAAGAGTCCTGGCAAAGAACTCCGTGTTCAATTGGATTTTTGGTGCCTTCCTAACAGGGTCTGGCCCAAAAATCCTGGGAATTTGGAGCTCTGGGAAGTGCGGCCCACTGTGGCTGCAGTCCCGGCTGCTTTGGGCCTGCTGGGAGCTGGGATGGGGAGAGAGGAGGGGAGGATGGCGAAGGAGAGGGATAAATTTCCCACTGAGGGGCTGCTTGGAGCTGCTCCAGCTCAGCTTGGGTGTTTTCCAAGGGTGGAGCTGGGCTGGGACAGCTGGGAATGTTCCCCTGGAGAAGGGAAGGATCCAGGGAGAGCTCAGAGCCCCTTGCAGGGCCTGAAGGGGCTCCAGGAGAGCTGGAGAGGGATTTGGGATAAGGGATGGAGGGACAGGACACAGGGAATGGATTCCCACTGCCAGAGGGCAGGGATAAATGGGATATTGGACAAGAATTCCTCCCTGGGAGGGGCTGGGCTGGAATTCCCAAGGCCCAAGGCCAGGCTGGAGCCTGGAACAATGTGGGGCATCCCATGGAATAGGACAAGATGAGATTTAAGGTCCTTTTCAACCCAAAACCATCCCAGGATTTTGTGCTGACCCTTCACCTTCCCCCCTGATTTCCCAGCCCCTCCAAAATCAGATTCCACCTCTCTGCTTTGGAATTCAACATCTGCCTGGGTTTCAGGACTGGATTCCCTTCAAGGAGTTGTGTTTTAGGAGCTGTAATTCCTCTGGGATGCAGCAGGATTTGTGTTTGGTCCAAAATGAGTAATAGGGAGAATGAGGGAATTTCTACAGCTCAGGAAGAAAAGTTCCACGTTTGCACTGAGTAAATAAAAGCCAGAAAAGTAAAGAAAAGGGCACAGGTTGCAGCAAATGGAAAGAAAGGGAAGGGAGGATGAAATGGAAGAGGTTATTAAGAGATTTTTTTGCTTTCTGGCCTTTTTCAAGAAGACAAATCATTCCATCCTTTGGCCTTCAGGATTCCGAGCAGCCCAGCACAGGTGAATTAAAGATACAGAGATATTCTTTCCCTCAGGAGTGACCTGGGTTCCTGCAGCCCCCAATTTTCCCAGGATGAGGGAACAGATGTGGGAATTCCACAGCAACATCAAGGACCAGAGCAGCTACTTCCAGACACCTCAGAAACATTAAAAATTGAATTAATTTCTCCTTTTTTTTTTTTTCTATTCTTTTGAGAAGGTTGGTGTAAAGGGAATGGGCTTCTCTGTTCTTTAAACAGCATTTTCCATGCAGTTTTTTTAAGTTTTGGTGGATCTGAATGAATTTTTTCCAAATAGACACATTTTAAACAAAATTTAACAGTAAAAAGCAAGGAATAAATGAGAAGTTTAATAAAAAAAAATGCCCCAACTCAGCTACAGGAAAGAGAATAAAGTGCAAAACCCAAAACTGACTTATGTCCAAGCAGGTTGAAAGCCTTTAACTGTCCCTGACCATGGATGGGGACACGATTTTAAAGACCTGAGCCTCCAGCAACATCTGTGGCTGCCACATGAGATTTCTGAAGCACCAAAGAAAACTCCTTGCCTATTTTCTGTATCCAATACCACTCAAACATCTCATTTCCATGCTGATTTTTTTTAACCAGGCAACCGTTTGCAACCCTAAGCTTTTAAATCCCTGTAAAAATTCATTTCTCTCTTCAGTCCTTTTCAGGGGAGGAGGATGGGCAGTAAAAGAGCAATAAAAATGTTTTACAAGAAAGTCTGCAAGGTTAATGAGTAAGATTCATTCTGCACTAACCCACTGGACCCAAAGCAGATGTTTGCTTGGTCAAGTGTCTTTGGAGAAAAGTGGTGTTAAAATTTCATTGGGGAACAGAAAACATCTGCTACTCACCTCTGTGTAAAATCTTCAGGCTCCATAAATAGGTCAGGCCTTTCACAACCTTTAGGTAAAAGAAAGAAAAATCACATTTTAGGGATTCCTGAAAGGAAAAATTCCACATTTCAGCTAGGGTGGGAGGTCAGAGAACCCAGCTGTAAGAATGAAGGGCAGGACCACGAAAAGGGGAGACCCCACCTTCCTCCCCTGCTAAAAACCTGCAGCAGGTCCTTTATTAATGATTTTTATTTTGATTATTAAAAATGTATTTAAAGGCCTTTACCAATACACCAATTATTAATACACAAATTAATTTTTCCCCAGCACCTGTAAGCTGAGCTCACACTGAATCCCTTCAGGCATCTCAGTGTATCTTTAATTCACCTGTCTGTGCTGGGCTGCTCAGAATCCTGAAGGCCAAAGGATGGAAAGCAAAAAAATCTCTTAATAACCTCTTCCACTTCATCCTCCCTTCCCTTTTTTCCATTTGCTCAATCCTGTGCCTTTTCCTTTACTTTCCTGGCTTTTATTTACTCAGTGCAAACGTGGAACTTTTCTTCCTGAGCTGTAGAAATTCCCTCATTCTCCTCTCATTTTGGACCAAACACAAATCCTGCTGCATCCCACAGCAGAGAAATTACAGCTCCTAAAACACAGTTCCTAAAAGTAAATCCAGCTCCTAAAACACAATTCCTACAGGTAAATCCTAAAATACAATTCTTACAAATAATTCCAGCTCCTAAAATACAATTCCTACAGGTAAATCCAACTCCTAAATCACAATTCCTACAGGTAAATCCTAAAATACAATTCCTACAGGTAAATCCAACTCCTAAATCACAATTCCTACAGGTAAATCCTAAAATACAATTCCTACAGGTAAATCCAGCTCCTAAAACATAATTCTTACAGGTAAATCCTAAAATACAATTCCTACAGGTAAATCTAACTCCTAAAATACAATTCCTACAAATCCAACTCCTAAAACACCATTCCTACAGGTAAATCCAGCCCCTAAAACACAATTCCTACAGGTAAATCCTAAAATACAATTCTTACAAATAATTCCAGCTCCTAAAATACAATTCCTACAAGTAAATCCAACACCTAAACCTGGGCAAGTTTCAAAATTTTCTCCTTCCAGCACCAAAGCTGCTAAAGCCAAACTCCAAACCCCAGCCCAAAATTCAACCAAGCCATTCCAACCACTGCTGCCCTTCCCAGCCCATCCCTGCTGGCTCCTTTAAACACTTTCCATCCCTGAGGAGAAATTTAATTCCGTTTCCAAGACGTTTTCCTCATGGATCTCCAGAACAATGAAGCGTTTCTGACACTGCTGAAGTTGTTTGAATTCTGCAGTCAAGACAATTACATTTTTTTGTGCTCTGAGTAGGCCAAAATGAAATTATTTGTGTTGCAGTGATCAAGCAGAAGTGCTAAAAATGATACAGAGTGAAAGCAGAGAGCACAGTAATTTTCTGCCTTCCTCCTGGATTAGAAACTCTTTCAAAATTTAAAATTTATTCTGTAAGAAAAATGATGTTGGTGGAATCAGATTGATCAAACAAATAACGATGGTGGATCCCAAATGAATTGTTCCAGGAGGTAATTCCTCCCTCAAACTCACTCCAAACCAAATCATCTCCTGGCCTCAGATGCTTTTTACCTTTAACAAAAGCTTTGGTCAAATTCTGCCCACCCAGAGGTGTGGCTTGATCACCTCAAGCCTTTCAAAACCCTTGGATTTGATGATCTTAAAGGCTTTTTTCCAACTTTCATCCTTCTAGGATTCCGTGGCTTATGTAAAGCAAATGGAAATTCTATCCACAGAGTTTTGACACAATAATAATGCAGTTACAGTAATAATAATAATGAAAATAATAATAATAATAATAAAAGATAATAATACAGTAATAATTAAAATAATAAAGGATCAATGCAAAAATAAACCAAGGAGATTTCAAGCTTCCTCTGATGGCCAAAGGGATTTTCAGGACAGTAAGCTCTTTGATTATTAAAAATGTATTTAGACTATTGAAAATCTTTAAAACCATAGGAAATTATTTTAAAGCAAGCATCCATTTTAAAAAAAATAAAATAAAAAAGGGGAAACATCTCTCATGAAACAAATCAACAACTGTGAGTTATTAAACGTCTTTATTATGGAACATGTGCTGGGCAAGCAGTGAGGGAAGCCGTGGAATTAACCAAACTCTCCCTTCAGATTCTCTGGGTGCACAAAGGAATGAAAAAA
>NW_005087564.1:18947980-18989598 GCF_000331425.1 Pseudopodoces humilis | reverse complement strand
GTAAATCCAACACCTAAACCTGGGCAAGTTTCAAAATTTTCTCCTTCCAGCACCAAAGCTGCTAAAGCCAAACTCCAAACCCCAGCCCAAAATTCAACCAAGCCATTCCAACCACTGCTGCCCTTCCCAGCCCATCCCTGCTGGCTCCTTTAAACACTTTCCATCCCTGAGGAGAAATTTAATTCCGTTTCCAAGACGTTTTCCTCATGGATCTCCAGAACAATGAAGCGTTTCTGACACTGCTGAAGTTGTTTGAATTCTGCAGTCAAGACAATTACATTTTTTTGTGCTCTGAGTAGGCCAAAATGAAATTATTTGTGTTGCAGTGATCAAGCAGAAGTGCTAAAAATGATACAGAGTGAAAGCAGAGAGCACAGTAATTTTCTGCCTTCCTCCTGGATTAGAAACTCTTTCAAAATTTAAAATTTATTCTGTAAGAAAAATGATGTTGGTGGAATCAGATTGATCAAACAAATAACGATGGTGGATCCCAAATGAATTGTTCCAGGAGGTAATTCCTCCCTCAAACTCACTCCAAACCAAATCATCTCCTGGCCTCAGATGCTTTTTACCTTTAACAAAAGCTTTGGTCAAATTCTGCCCACCCAGAGGTGTGGCTTGATCACCTCAAGCCTTTCAAAACCCTTGGATTTGATGATCTTAAAGGCTTTTTTCCAACTTTCATCCTTCTAGGATTCCGTGGCTTATGTAAAGCAAATGGAAATTCTATCCACAGAGTTTTGACACAATAATAATGCAGTTACAGTAATAATAATAATGAAAATAATAATAATAATAATAAAAGATAATAATACAGTAATAATTAAAATAATAAAGGATCAATGCAAAAATAAACCAAGGAGATTTCAAGCTTCCTCTGATGGCCAAAGGGATTTTCAGGACAGTAAGCTCTTTGATTATTAAAAATGTATTTAGACTATTGAAAATCTTTAAAACCATAGGAAATTATTTTAAAGCAAGCATCCATTTTAAAAAAAATAAAATAAAAAAGGGGAAACATCTCTCATGAAACAAATCAACAACTGTGAGTTATTAAACGTCTTTATTATGGAACATGTGCTGGGCAAGCAGTGAGGGAAGCCGTGGAATTAACCAAACTCTCCCTTCAGATTCTCTGGGTGCACAAAGGAATGAAAAAAAGGAGTTTTTTCCCTTTATCCTGGGCTGTAAATCTGCTCACAGGAGCCCCCCCAAATGGACTCACCTCGTTATTCACTCCCCTTACATTTGCCTGTTAGGGAAGGACTCTCAAGCATTAAATACCATTCTAAAACTGGAAGGGAGATTCTTTTGAGTGAAGCTGGAGCAGGAATTATTGGCATTCAGTAAAGGAGGTTTTTACAACAATGCCTTGACAAAGCCTTGACACAAAAAGTGCTTCCACCTGCTGTCAATCACTCACTCTGCTGACAGTTCAAGTGCACATCCTTTCAGGGAGAACTTCAATCAACAGCGGCGCTCAAAACACGGAGCACAATGTCACTGCCTCAGAAATGGAAGGGAAAATAAATGTGTGAAGTGGCAAAGCCAAGGGAGAGAGGGTTTTACACCCCCAGCCCCAGCGGCGCTCTGGGGCTCCCAAAATCTGCTTTTCCTTCAGGAAAACGCTCCTCACAAATAAAAACAGGAGGGAGGAGGGAGATTTCGAGAAAGATTTTTGAGAGATTTCCCCTTCTCACTGATGGGGTCTCACAGAGGGAACAGGGATGGATCTCAGGGTGAGGGCAGAGATCCATCCCCATCTCCTGTGGGAAAGGCTGAGAGAACTGGGATTGTCCAGCCTGGAGAAGCTCCAGGGTGACACAGCTGTGACCTTCCAGCGCCTGAAGGAACCAAAAACAAAGATGGAGAGAGACTGTTCCCAAGGGATGGAGGGACAGGACCCAGGGAATGGCTCCCAGTGCCAGAGGGCAGGGCTGGATGGGATTTTTGGGAAGGAATTCCTCCCTGGGAAGGTGGAGAGGCCCTGGCACAGGTACCCAGAGCAGCTGGGGCTGCCCCTGGATCCCTGGAATGTCCAAGGCCAGGTTGGACAGGAATCCATTCCCTGGGTCCTGTCCCTCCATCCCATATCCCAAATCCCTCTCCAGCTCTCCTGGAGCCCCTTCAGGCCCTGCAAGGGGCTCTGAGCTCCCCCTGGATCCTTCCCTTCTCCAGGGGAACATTCCCAGCTCTCCCTGGATCCTTCCCTTCTCCAGGAGAACATTCCCAGCTCTCCCTGGATCCTTCCCTTCTCCAGGGGAACATTCCCAGCTCTCCCTGGATCCTTCCCTTCTCCAGGGGAACATTCCCAGCTCTCCCAGCCTGGCTCCAACCCCTGGAGCAGCTCTGGGGCCTCTCTGGAATTTCACATCCACGAAAAGTCAGGTTTGAGAGGGCAGAAGATGAGAAAGACAAACCCAGTGGTGCCATTTTGGTTGGAAAAGCCCTCCCAGATCAACGAGTCCAACCACAGCAATCCCAAAGCTGGCACCAAAGGAGTGCTGGGATGCAGGGAATGCCTGGATGAGCTCCATCCTCTTCCTCTGGAAATGGTTTCACTTCAAAAAAAAACTTCCACAAATGCAAATTCCAATTAAGAGATGTGAGGAGCTTCCATGGATTCCTGCACTGGACGTGTCTTGGGAGAATAAAAGACTTTGGACATGGGGAAGGGGCAAAAAATAACAGACTGGGGGGGGGAAAAAATATGGAAACTGCAGGTTTTGTTGACAAAATCCATCTGTGTGAGCTGCAGCTTTCGCATGGCAGCAATCCCAGGATTTGGGTAATCCCAAATTCAGGGGGATGACGGGGTCTGTGCAGCCCCAGCCCCCGGGAAAGGCTCTGCTGCCACCTCAGACTCAAGGTGGGGAGGCTCAAATTCCTGTGCCACTGAGGAATTCCAGGGAAAACAAAAGGATTCTCCTGCCTGCTTCCAACAATTCTGCTGCGCCAAAAATCAGCACCGGAGCGGAGGAGCTGCAGGTTGAGGCTCAGCGCTCACCTTCTGCTCGGGGAGCAGGAGGAAAGGGTGAAGATTCCCTTCTCTGAACTCCTTTGTTCCCCTCATTCCTGACCCCCTGCTCTGCAGTGGGCACGGGGAAAGCAGGAAATAAAATAACTAGGAAAAGTGAAATATCCGTGTCAGGGAGTCAGGCTCACAGGCTGAGTGATCAGGGACAAAATGACCCCGAGGGGAATTAAAAAAAAATAAATAAATCCAGATATGGAGACATAAAAGGTGGGGTTGGAGCACCAGCATCAGGGACGAGAGGAAAACTGGAGAACACCTGTGGAATGCCAAGGGGAGGATGGGGGAGACACAAAACCGAGGTGTGGATGGATCAAACCACCAGTGAGAGAAGGAAAAGGAGAAGGAATGAGCTGAGGGAATGCTGGAAGCCCAGCCCAGGATTATCAAACCATCCTCATCAGGAAAACCGTGTGAGCAACTTCCCACTCCCCGCTCCAGAGGGGAGAGGAGATGAGGAGGTTTTCCCTCTGAACTGAGGTGAAAAGCACTCCAATTCCACAAGGAACTGCCAGGGATAATAATGAGCAGATCTGAAGCTGCTGAGAGGAAACGGCATCAGAGAGGGATGTTCATCACCCTGGGCAGGCCACACAAATTAAGAGGAAAGGAGAGCTGTGAATTACAATGAACACAGACTAAATAGCTGCCTGTGTTGGATTAAAGGATTTAAATTGTCAGCTTGATGTATAATGAATGTGAAAAGCCAGCACTTAATTAAATGGCACATGATAGAATAACTTTGTTATGCTTTAAACTGCTTAAGTTATCAAAGTGTTCCTTATTATTTCGCAATTGTTTTGCAGTATCTCCCTCCCTGGTGAGATCCACTGAGACATTGGTCATTACCCTGTGCTCAGCTGTGGGGAAAGATGGATTTTTGGGGAGCTTTTACATTTTCTGTTGGTCTGTAATTTGAGTTTTCAGTGGATTTTTAGCAGCTGGAGGCTGCAGAGCCCCGAGGATGAGCTACCAGGGGATTGAAGGATCCCACTGTCAACACCTCAGGACCAAACCCAGGAGATCTGTGGGTTCTTCTGCCAGCACAACCTCACCACCCCAAAAAACGACCCCAATTAACTCTTCCCTGGGGCTGCTCAGGTGTGAGAGACCGGCCTGTGCCAAGGGAAGAACTTCACCCTCCTCACCAGCCTTGAGGAGAAGACACAAAATCTGTTCTGCCGCTGCATTTTGGTGGCAGGAACCAACTTAAACCTTCAGGCTGGCAAGGAAATCCTGCCTAATTCCAGGCAGAATTAAGGAGAGTCAGGATGGAAATGACACCCTGAGAGATCCTGAACCTCCTCCTGCACAGAGAGCAGAAGGGCTTAAAATATTTAATAATAATTTAATAATAATAATAATAAATATTCAAACAAACAAAGCTGATTGAAAGCACTGCTCCATCCTGATGGGAAGAAATGCTGGTAGGGAGGGATGTGACCACACAGAGCTCCAGAAATTTTATTTTTATTTTTCCCTTATCCCACTCAATTTATCCCATCCTTCCACATGGATTTGTGTAACAGAATCCTGGAAAGGTTTGGGTTGGGAGGGACCCTAAAGCTCCACCCCACTCCACACCTCCACTGCTCCAGCCCGGCCTTGGACATTCCAGGGATCCAAATCAGCCACAGCAAATCTGGGAATTCCATCCCAGCCCCTCCTCACCTTCCCAGGCAGGAATTCCTTCCCAATATCCCATTTAAATCTCCACTTTTGCACTCTGAAGCCACTCCCTGTGTCCTGTCCCTCCATCCCATATCCCAAATCCCTCTCCAGCTCTCCTGGAACCCCTTCAGGCCCTGCAAGGGGCTCTGAGGATTCCCTGGATCCTTCCCTTCTCCAGCTTTTCCTCACAGGAGAGAAATCCCATCCCTGCCAGCATCCCATGAACCTCCAGAGGCTGTGCTGCTCATTCCAGAGGAAGTTTTCCTTCATCCCAGACTGAGCAGAGTTTGGAGGAGCAGCAGCAAGAACCCTCCTCCCCCACCTCTCCCGCCCCAACAAACACCCAAAAATCACAAATTCCCCACGCCCACAACCCAAAAAAAACCCGAAAACAACAAAACCAGAGAGATAAAAAGCAATAAATTACTCACAGCCACCGCTATCCTCCCGAGAACGTGTTCTGGAATTTTCCTGTAAACATCCAGAGATCCCCCTGCAGGGACAAACAGCACAGCTGAAAAGTGCCCCAGATCTGCAGCCTCCAAGGGTTCCCTAGGCCTTGGTTATTAATAAAAACACCACCAGTGACAGAAAATAACTGTGTCAGAAAATATCTGACCCTAAAAACCCCCCAAACCCTGCACAAACACACAGAACAGTACTGATTTCCCCTATTTATTATTATTATTTCCTGATTATTATTATTATATTTCCCTGATTTTTTTTATTTTTGGTTTTGCTTCTAGCATTAACACTCAGAAATCAGCAGCAACAAAACCTCCCAGGCACAGAACATCAACATTAAAGAACTCCAAACTGCGTGGAAAAAAAGTCTTGGGAATAACAAAACCATCCCAAAAAAGCAGATTTGAGGGTCCAAAGTATCCCAACTCCTGTCCCCAAAGCCTGGTGCTAGCATTCTGTGTTATCCAATATATTTCTACCCATGATTAAATGGATATAAATACCCAATTAAATGGATATAAATAGCATATAAATGGCTATAAATATCCATTTTATGTCCATGATTAAAGCCATTTCCTCCTGACATCACACCAGGGAGGGTCTGGCTGTGTCCACGCCGATGCCTGAAATAAAATTCCTGGATTTCCTGGGGAAGCAGTTGGAATTTTCCCAGGAAATCCAGAATTTAGGAAGAACCTGGCACAGCCTCACCATCACCCATTCATGGGGATGTGGGATTCCCTCTCAAAAATCCCTCCAGACATTCCCAAGGGATTGGGAAACCTCCCTTTTCTTCTGGAAAAAAAATCAAACCAGTGTCCAAAACATCCCTGGGCTGAAACACAAATTCTTAAGGCAAGAAAAGAAATTTAAAAATGAGAATTAAAAAAAAATAAATCTGCAAGCAGAATGAAGCAAATTAATGGACAAACTGAAAAAGAGCAGGTTGGGGTGGGATTTTGGGTTTGTTTTGTTTTTCCCTTGTGGTCTTCACTGTCAGAAACAAACTCAGTTTGGTTTCTGATTCCAAGTTATTGAAACTCCAGTCCTTCATTAAATTTTATCTTTCAGCTGTCCACACTGCCCGTGGTTTATAATTAATGCCAGTTTTAAGAGGAAATATAAATGCTGTGGGGATGGAAATTTGATTTACAAACACAAACACAGACAGAAATCACATGGCCTGTTCATCCCTGTAACATATCCTTCTATTTTTGAAAAAAAAAAAGCTTTTTTCTTTTCATCACACCCCAAAATGCCAAATTTGGCTGTTACAGCTGGCAGGAAAAATGAAGGAAAGCATTTTTTCACCAAAAAAAAAAATGGGAAAATCAAGAGTTTTTTTGGTGGAGGAAAAAATTCTGTAAAAAACCCAAAAACTTTTCCAACTCCAAAAATGTCAGCAGCCACACCTGTACAGAAATCCAGGTGCACTCTGGTCACCTGCACATCTTGTTTTCCAAGGGGAATTTAGCAGGAATTCAGCACTTTCAAGGGAAAGAGGCACCCACCCAAGTGAAAAGCACTTCACCACCTTCATCCAAAACATCGACTTTATTCCAAATATAAAGGGAAAAACTCATTTCACATCTCTGTTGCTCTTTAAAATCAGTTGGCTGATCCAGGTCAGCTCAACCTCAGGGCTTTGGTGTTTGAAGGTTTGGAATTATTTTGGGTTTTTCCTGGTTGCAGGTACCAGGGAAGCACCACTTTGTGCCCCTGAGCATCCCAAGAGACTCAGATCCACCTGGATCCAGGTTACCCATAAAGGAAATTCCTGGGATCTGCAGTCCTGGGACATGGATTCAGCAAACAGAAACTAAAACAGCCAAAAGGGCTCAAAAATGTGGCAAAGTTCACCTGCAGGATGAAAAGTGGTTTTTTTATTCCCTTTTCCTGCATCCCTTTAAACGAAAATTAAAGCTCTGGGTGGGTGGGGGGATTAAAACAAGGCAAGGCCCCTTTTATTTGCATTTTGTTCTTCCTTTAAGTAATTTAAATTAAATTATTTGCATTTTGTTCTTCCTTTAAAGTAATTGCTGGTGCTTTGTGCCAGAAGGAGAGCACAACATGAGGCAGAGCATGGGGTCAGCTCCAGAATAATTCCCAGCCCTTTCTGCATGGGCAGTAAACTCTGCCTAAAGGCTGAAATCTTTTCCAACAGGAATTCAGAGCCTTCCTGTCCCTATTTATTCTTATTATTTCCTGATTATTATTATATATTTTATTAAATATAGTTTTATATATTAATATAAAATATTTATATTTATAATGTTTATCATCTTATTTATTTTTATCTATATCTATATCTATCTATCTAATTATATAATTATTATTACATTTCCCTGATTATTCCTGATTTTTTTTTTGGAAAAATCACCAAATTTTGGGAGCACAATGGGAATTTCAGGGGCTGCTCCAGGCAGCTGTTGGTTTTGGCAGCAGGTTTTACCCTCGCTGTGTGTGAGAGGGCAAAGAGTCACCACAACAGCAAAATAAAATCGTGGGGGTTTTGGGGTTTTTTTTAAAACAAAACCTTGAATAAAAGACTTTTTGGTCCATTTTCTGAGAGAAAAGTGGGTGCAGCCATCACTGGGAGGGAGGTGGGAGTGTAAAAAGGGAGAAATCAAAGTAACAGATTGTTTTAAAAGGCAGAAAACAAAATGCACCATCAACCCTAAAGGAAGGAAGAATTTAACTCGTGGGGTTTGGGGATTTTATAAATAAAACATGGAATAAAATCCCATTTTTTCACCCAGAGAATCTGAGAGAACACTGGAAAAGGGGTGCAGCCATCACTGGGAGGGAGGGAAAAGTGTAAAAAGGGAGAAATCAAAGTAAAAACACGATTTTAACGAGGAGAAAACAAAATGCACCATAAACCCTGAAGGCCTTCACCCATCAGAATGGAGGAAGCTGCTCAACGGTGTCAAACAGGTTTGGGGATTTATTTTGTTTTTTCCCTGCCACAATGTGAATTATTTGGGAGATCTTTTACACCTCAACTCAACGGAATCTTCGTGGGAAAACCTGGTAGGGGCATCCAATGCTGCTTCCTAAGGAAATCCTGGTGGGATGAGCAGGCTCTGGCTCCACGGGGAAAGTTGGGAAGACACGCAGGGACGGCATCTGCCACAAAAACACCTCGCAGAGACCAGCCAGGGTTACAAAACTGCTGCCACCAGGGCATTGTCCCAGCAGGAATATCCAGAATTCCCCAGGCACAGCTCTGCAGGGGTCTGGGATGGTTTTGGGCTGAGGATTCGCGTGGGGAGGAAGGAGAAGGAGCTCGGCAGCGAGCTGGGAAACAGCTGGGCTGGAAAATAACTCCTTGCCTGGTAATTAAGAGACGATTTCCACTGCAAACACCCAGGACATTGGGTTAATAGATTTCTTGAAAGGAAAAGCTGTTTTGGCTATCAAAACACTACAAGTGAGGAACAGCTGTTTTGTCAGCGAGGACAGATTGCACGGGAGGCTCAAATATCAAACCACAAATTAAGGCTGCGTTTATTTCTCTTCTATTTACATTTTCCATAAAAGTAAGTGAAGTTCCACGCAGGGAAAATGCAGAATATCCCCCAATCCCAATCCCAACCTGCTCTGGGCTTTTTTAACTACCTGCAATATTATTAATGCTGCACATTTTTGAGTGTTACTGTTGCATTTCATCCTACAGGGAAAAAATAAAAGTAAATAAATTTCCTTTCTCATTTAACGACTCGGCAATCAAAAGCAAACTGGATCCACTACTCACCATCCATGAACTCTGTGCACAATGAAATCCTGTTTTCTACAAAAAAAGCACCATAAAATCCTATGATATACGAGGAGTCGCACTGGGGAAAAGAGGAAAAGAAGAAAAGAAAGCCATGAGGCTGTTTTAAAATCTGCTGGAGGAAAACTGAAGCAAGAAGAATTCCAGTGGTAAAATCCACACACCTTGTAGAGAATTTCTAACTCGGACATGATCTGCTTCTGGAGCTCCAGGGTTATATCCAAGGGTATCACCTGGAACACAGAAATACAGGGTTCATGTAAAAGGGGATTATTCAAAGTAAGAGCCATGGACTAAGAATCCCTGTGGGATAACAAGAAAAGAGAGGAAGAGGTGGAAAGAAGATTTTAACAGGAAGGAAATGGAAATGCAAGGATTGACTGATCATCTTGGGGTGATTTGGGTTGGGTGGGAAATTAAAGCTCGTCCAGTGCCAGGGCAGGGACACCTCCACGGTCCCAGGCTGCTCCAGCCTGGCCTTGGACATTCCAGGGATTCAGGAGCAGCCACAGCAAATCTGGGAATTCCAGCCCAGCCCTCCCCACCTTCCCAGAGAGGAATTCCTTCCCAATATCCATCTAAATGTCCACTTCACTCTGAATCCATTCCCTGTGTCCCTCCATCCCTTATCCCAAATCCCTCTCCAGCTCTCCTGGAGCCCCTTCAGGCCCTGCAAGGGGCTCTGAGCTCTCCCTGGATCCTTCCCTTCTCCAGGTGAACATTCCCAGCTCTCCCTGGATCCTTCCCTTCTCCAGGGGAACATTCCCAGCTCTCCCTGGATCCTTCCCTTCTCCAGGGGAACATTCCCAGCTCTCCCTGGATCCTTCCCTTCTCCAGGGGAACATTCCCAGCTCTCCCTGGATCCTTCCCTTCTCCAGGGGAACATTCCCAGCTCTCCCTGGATCCTTCCCTTCTCCAGGTGAACATTCCCAGCTGTCCCAGCCCAGCTCCACCCTTGGAAAACACCCAAGCTGAGCTGGAGCAGCTCCAAGCAGCCCCTCAGTGGGAAATTTATCCCTCTCCTTCGCCATCCTCCCCTCCTCTCTCCCCATCCCAGCTCCCAGCAGGCCCAAAGCAGCCGGGACTGCAGCCACAGTGGGCCGCACTTCCCAGAGCTCCAAATTCCCAGGATTTTTGGGCCAGACCCTGTTAGGAAGGCACCAAAAATCCAATTGAACACGGAGTTCTTTGCCAGGACTCTTTGAAGATCAGGAAGCTCCGTTGTTAAGCTCTGCTTTACAAAGCAAGCCGGGCTCAGCGCTTTGAGCCAAGCTCAGTCTGCCCCCACCCAACACTTCACAATTTCATACCTTAATCTAAAGGGGAAGCAAAATTTAATCAGATTTCGGAATCAGCAGAATAAACACGACAGGAATAGTGCTGACAGGACAGAACAGAACACAGGGAGCCCATTTCCAAACGCAGCACCAAAATCTGTCTCCAGGAAAAACCAATAAGCTGCCTCTTCCCAGAGCTGGCTGCGGGGTTATTTATAAAAGCTGTCACTAAACTAAATTGTAAGTGGAATACAGGGCTGCCAAGAAACGTTTAACACGCTTGTCCAGATCAATAATCATTTGCCAACAATATTCCAGGTTTTTTTTTCCAGTGTGAAAACCTTAGAGATCCATCTGCTGGGATCCCACCACTTGTGTTCACTGAGAATCACCAGAATTCCGTCTTGTCAGCGGTGTAAAATTGAAATTTTATCTCCGTTCTGATCCCACTGAGGAATTCCTCTGACCCCAGCAGCAAAAAATATCCCTGAGATCCCAAAAAGCCAGGCCTAGAAGGAGGAAAGGGCTGGGGCTCGTTTGCATTAATCCTAATTAGAAACATCCCAATAACGAGGATAACCTGGGAAAAGCAGAGTTTTTCCATCTCCAGGTGCTCAGGACACCAAGGGAAGGGCACAGAGGAATTACAAGGTTATTTCACCCCAAAATTAATTAATAAATTTATTTACTAATATTATAATATATATAATATATTATAATTATAATAATTACTATTTATTAATTAATAACTTTTTCTTCCACCTGGAAATGTGTGATTTGTGTGACCCCACACCTGATGTCAAGGCTGGAGGAATCTTATTTATTTACAGCACAAAAAGACTGAAATTTATATTTTAGATCCCATTTTAACCTGCATTTATCATCTCCTTTTGTATTAAAATTTTCAAGCTTATTTTGGATGGGTAAAACAAAAAAAAAAAATCTTCCAGGAAAGAAAACAATCTAAAAAAAGATCTCAGAGTCGCTGCTGCTGAGGATGGAGCTGTGAAAAAGAAGATTTGGATGGGAATTCCTGGAATTCTGGAATGGTTTGAGTGGGAAAGGACCTCAAAGTGATCTCATTTCACCTTCCACTATCCCTGGCTTTGGATATCCCAGGGATGGAGAATCCCAAATCTCCCTGGACAATTTCCAGAGCTGACACAATGAGATGGAACATGAAATAATTGGGGTTTTTTTCCCTAAATCCCAAAATTTCCAACATTTTTTTCCCATTTTGAAAGAACTTTGCAGCACAAATCATCATTTCTCTGGAATCACCCGAGTGTGATTCCTGGCCAGGATTTATCCAGGGTCAACATTGGTTGGAATGGTTGAGTTGGGGAAGGATTTTGGAGCAGAAAAGCAATTTAAAAAAGAAATTTAAATGACATGGAAATCCTCTGATCTTCAAGTTTTTACCCCCAAAAAAATTTGATTTTGGAGCCATACTGGGGCTGAACTTTGGAGAGAGGGATGAATCCACCCGAGCTGAGCTGGCAGTTGAGTGAGTGAATTATAATTTACTCCCTTGCTCAATTAGAATTAGTGAGAAGCCATTAAAATATCCCAAATAAATATAAATACAGCAATTCATCACGGGCTGTCACGGATGACTCTCTCCATTTGCTGCAGTGGCGCTAAAGGGAAGCAGAGCAAAAAAATCACGGGGTCAAATTCAAAATATTCTGCTTTAAATTCCAATTTTAATCCAGACTGACATCGTTGTCTTTTATGGTGTGTACAGCTCAAAGGAAATCAGTGTACAAATGATTAATCACAATAAAATTAAATTAAATAAAATTGAAATCACAGCTAAAAGCAGGGGGAGAGTGGCAAAAAAGCCAGTGCAAATTCAGTTTTCACTTGGGTTTTCCCCCTTTAAATAGAAAAAAATGACTTGGAAAAATAAATTAAGTCCTCTGGAGGTGAAGGTTATGTAAAATATGGAAAATATCTTTATATTATATATAAATTATGGAATTTGGTGCATCACTGAGGGATTATGTTATGGATTATTTGCTTTTGGTTGATTATTTACACACTGAAAGTGGTTTAATCAACAGGTTTTGGGTTATTTTTTCTAATTAAATCTGTGTTTTATCAGCAAAAAAAGCCCCAAAATGCAAAACTTTGCTTTCCCAGATCCCTCTCCTGGTTCCTGACAATTCTGGGTCAAAATATTGGATCTGTGTGAGGATCATGCCAAGAATTTGGCACTGAAATCCTCTTTAATTGCTGCTGGTGTCAAGATAGAAGGAATTTAATTAATTGTTTTTTATTACGATGTAAAATCATAATTATATATATTGGAATTATATATAATATATATGATCTATTATATAAATTACTTATCATGTAGGTTATAATATATATATTATTATATATAATATATACAATATATATTAAATTAAAAATATAAATATATAATTCTACATGTTAGAATGATATATAATTATCTATCATATAATTATTTATAATGTGGGTTATATAATATATTAAAGATACTATATAAATAAAATATATTATCTATAAATATATAATATAATTATATATGTTAGAATTATATATAATATAAATGATCTATTATCTAAATTACTTATGTGTTATACAATATATAAAATATGTAATATGAATATATTATATAGAAATATAAAATATAAATATATACAATATGCTATAATATAATATATACATTATACATATTTTAATATATATTATAGGTATATATTATATAATATAACATGTATGTTATATATGGTTTAATATGTTGTAATATGTTATAATATTATATAATATTATAATGTAATATATATTATAATAAATTATAATTATAATAATATAATTATTATATTATATTATTATATATATACAGATTTATATAATATATATATAATATATAATATTATATAACATTATATATTATATTCCCAGAATTCCTAGAACTTCCTGAATTCCCAGAACTTCCTTTATACCCAGAATTCTCAGAATTCCCAGAATTCCCAGAACTTCCTGGCGCTCCTTAAGGTCACGGATGGAGCTCGGAAAAGCCAATTTGAGGAAGCACTGGAGCTTTTTTAGATCCACATTTAAAGTTTTAAATTGTAATAAAGTTTTAAATTGTAATAATAATAATTAAAGTTAATCAATGATAAACAATAAAAGTTTTAATTGTAATTAAAAAAATCCCATTTATTGTTTAGTTTTCCGTCCGGTTGTGCCCATCAGAACACAGAGAATTCCCATGTAAAAACACATTAAAAACTCCTTGTAATAAATTTAATAAATACTTTTAATAAATTCTGGAGCCACAAGCTGAGCCCAAATCTGAGGTCAAACCACACAAATTTTGCTCAATAAATGGAAATATTTCATTTAAATCTTGTATAACCTTTTCTTTCTAAATTGCATTTCAATCCTGCTTTGACCACTCCTCCTCTCCCACTCTTTATCCCAATTATCCCAGAATTTAAGGATTAAAGGACGGGAAAAATTAATTAAAACCCCAATTATTTTCCCAGATTTTTAAGTAATTACTCCATAAACTACACTTCAAAATTTACATTTTTTCTTTTTTTTTGATCACCAACTATTAATTGGAATTGCATGAACAATTTCTTTTTCTGAATCTCCACTGAAAAAATTGAAAAAAAAAAAAATCTAACACTAATGAAAAATTCCATTTTTTAGCTTATTTTTGTGCAGATGAACCATTAATAATTTCATTTACAAATTTTCTAATTTAATTAACAAATTGCAGCCAAGAGCTGCCACGCTGTTGCTGGTATTTTATGCCAGATTTGAGTGAATTTCAGAGAAAATTGGGATTTCTTTTGACCATAAAATTCTACAAACTCCAAATTTAATCAAACAGGGAGCCCTTGGAAACATCCACGGAGACACCAAAATGTGGAATTTTCAGGCAATTCCTTGTGGAAAAATCCTGAATTTTGGGAAATCTAAGCTCAGTGGGAATGACCAAATTTACAGGCTGGGGTTTTCCTGTAAATAAATAAAGGAATAAATAAAGGAATAAATAAATTTCCTGGAAAGAAATAAATTAATGCACTAAATCAAATTGAGAGCAAAAAAATCGAAGGGAAGGGAAGGAAAGGAAAGCAAGGGCAGAAAAAGCTGGAAAAAAGTAAAATATCTGGAATTTCTTACCTTCACTGCCAGGGTTTTTCCACTACGGACATGGTAAGCCCTGGGTGAGGAAAAAATTTGATAATTTGAGATGATATAAAATTCCCTCTGGGAGGATGTGTAAGATAAATACACTCACTTCACAGAAAAATGAGTTTCCCCTCCTAAATTTTGCATGAAGCCAATTTTATCCAGCATTTCTAAAGGAAAACTGAGGGGAAAAAAATGGATTAAAAATATATTTACAAGGGAACCACTCATCAGGATTTGTATCTTTATTTTTGATATAAAATACACACATGGAAACATTGATACAGCAGAAAAATAAAATATAAATGGGAATTTAACAGAATCATTTTGATTGGAAAAGACCCCCAAAATTAAGTCCAACCTTAAATCTTTGAGTCCAACCTTGAATTTTTCCATTTTCCCATCTTAATTCCAATGGAATTAATTAAGATGATCACCGCTAATTCAGAATTTTCATGGAAAATCAGGATTATCTCACCAATCTGCCAGTCCTGTGGGTATTTTCGGAGACAAGCAGCTGCACCAATTAAATCAAATTAAAACAGATTATGGCCAATTCTTTCTCAGAACTTAAGGAGCCACAGAAAAAAATCAGCAAAATTCAATTTCTGCATTTATTTTATGGTTAGAGGGGGCATGAAAAAATTATTGCTTATGCTCACATGTACCCAAAATAATTTTCCAGGGGATTTCAACGGCAGTTTATCTTAATTTCTGAGGAGAAACACCCATAATTGGCTATTTAACAATGACTTGAATATTTCTAACCGTGACCACGTGAGAAAATAAAAGTAGAATAAAAAAAAACCAACCCCAAAACCTCCTCAAAATCCAACGTAATTTTGCATAAAAACAAAACCATTAAAGTTTTCCTCTTCACTGGTTTTACTGTCTCACCCTGATTTATAGCAGCACTGTCAGAAATGTGGCAGCAACTTTAAAAATTCCAATATTTTACCTCTCTGTACCTCCAGCAATTATTAGTGAAGAAGAAAAGCTTTAATACTTGGGTTTTTTGGGGTTTTTTTGCATGCAAAATCACCCAAAGAGGTGAAAAACATCATTTAATCTTATTTATAACCCTGAGCGCTCCCCTCATTTCTGGTAATGGCTTGGAAATAACTTAAAATAATTAAATATACTTCATACTTTTAATTAGTATTATAATAAATATTTAATTAATTAATATTAACATTTAATATATTAATACTTAAAATACTTAAACTTGGAAATCCCTAAAAATTTCAACTTAATTTAATAACTCCTGGATGGATATTTAAGGAATGGAGTGGCACCAGATTTTTAGGGGGAAAAAACCAGAATTTAAGAAGGCAGAGGGGAAAAAAATGAATGTAAAAAATGAGATTATCAATGGGAATTTTGATAGAGTCAAATCCAGGAGCTTTAGGGATAAATCAACAGTGGGAAAACATTTCAGATGAGCAGGAATAAGGGATGATGAACTCCTGGATGGACATTTAAGCAATGGAGTGGCACCAGATTTTAGGGGGAAAAAATCGGAACTTAAGAAGGCAGAAGGGGAAAAAAATTAAGGTAAAAAATGAGATTATCAATGGGAATCCATGAGCTCTGGGGATGAATCAACAGTGGGAAAACATTTCAGATGAGCAGGAATGAGGGATGAAGAAGATGCTCCACAGCTGTTGGCTTAATAGGGAGCAGAGTGGACAGCTTAATTAGCTCGTCAGGAAAGCTGATCCTTTTTCCATGGGAGAGATCTCCCGTTTCCCAGCGAATTATAAAGGGAAGACTCGATTATTTAATTATGACGCACGCTAATTCATCCGTGGAAGTTCGGGATCGGTTTCCAGCAGAGGGCAGATACCTGGTTTGGTTTACAGAGCACTGACAGCACCAATTTAACATTTAATTATCACTGGGAATTGGATCACAAAGGAGCTGGGAGCGCCCGGGGAGCGTGGCCGGGGCTTTTGGGATGCCAGGATGGGCAGGAATTTGTTTACTCCAGGCTGATCCAGCATCTCAGTTGTCCTGCCCTTCCCCAGCACAATAACTGTAAAGTGATTAATGGAGGTGGAACGGGAGCTTTGGTTACACCAAAAGACAACCCTACACCTCTGCGGTGTTTTAATTAACAGCTAACGCTTCAAATTAGGCTGGAGTCGCTGCAGTAATTACCCCTTCTGTGGTGTGGAGGGAAAAAGGGGTTTTCTAGCATGTTCTGTGGGAGTGGATGGTGGAATCGATCGTTTTGGTTGCGGTCAGCACCGCTAAAATCCTGGATTTCAGACCTTTGTGAGGGTTCTGAGGGATGAGCTACAGAAATCCCATGGGATAACGAGGGAAACCAGACTTTCAGTCAATCTGTGGATGTCTGGGAGGGGATTAAACCAATATTCCCACGCAAAGTCTCATCTCCCAGATTCTGGTGCCACCTCCAAACCCATCATTGTAGAACCAGGCAGGGAAAAGCAGCAAAATCCCATTTTCCTAAATTTTCTTTTTTATTTTTTTCCCTAGTTTTTAATTGCAAACCCCTTGCCCACGTGTGAGTGACACAAAAATGGTCACAGCACGAGCAGGGGCTGAGTTTGCAAAGATCCCTGAGCTTTTTCCAGCAGCTTTTCCCATCAAACCCAGGAAATCCTCACCACAAACTGAGTTTAGCATTATGGTAAATCTCAAAACAAATGTGACATCTGCCCAGAAGCCAAAATTCATTACATTTATTTTAAAAACTCATTTATTTTACCACGATAAGAACGCCACTGAAGGAGCCTGGAGCAGCACAAGATCTGCTTCCTCCGGCCACCAGGATAAATCCCTTCATTTTTTCCCCACAAAAAACGATTTCTAATCAATAAGAAATTCCTTGGCAAGCAGGAAGGATTCAAGGGAAAGCCATGACCTGTCTGCTATGCCAATGAGTCAGTCAGAAATATCACCAACATCAGCAAAGATGACAAAATGATGGAGTGACAGAGGCAGTGATGGGGCTGCGGGATCCAGGCGTGCAACGCTCCCCTCCAGCCCAGGGAAACCTCAGAGTCACAAGGGCTGGAGGGACAGGACCCAGGGAAGGGTTGGATGGGATATTGGGGAGAAATTCCTGCCCTAGGATGGAGATTCCTGCCTCTCCCAGCACTGGAGCTCCTCCTTTCTTGCCAGGAGCTTTCTCCTGATGCCCATCTGGACTTCCCAAAGTGGCCTCAGAAAGGAATGTTTTGGTTCCTTTCTGTGCCTCGTTTCCCTCACAGCTTTGGGAATCGGTCACCCACGTTTGTTAAAAACAGCAGGACATTGTTTTCCTCAAAAAGGCTGGAAAATATCATCCCATTTCCCCAGAGTTCACTCTCAACACTGCACTGAGGAGCTGCAGAGGAAGCTCTCCAGACCCACACACCAGAGGTCTCTGGGGCAGAGCATTTCCAAACAGAAACAAAAGCTTGAAGCTTCTCCTTTGAGCTCAGAAGCTCGGGAAAGGCCGAGCTTGCAGCAAGCAGCACCTTCAGACAGGAGGGCACAGAAAGAGCCAAACTGGACATTCCTGAGAAACCACCACCAGCAAAAAAGCTGGGTTAGAGCCAGGCAAAAAGAACTCAGCCCTGCAGGACGGCTCCACACAGCAAATCACCCAACATTTGCTCATTTTTAACTCATTTTTTCGCCTGGTGCTGCCCCTGCCTGTCACGGTCAGACCGTGGCAGAGCGGTGACAGCAGCCTCACGTTCTCCCACGGCCATCGAAAGAAAGAAATTCAAATTGTTTCTAGGAAATAACCACTTTGCCAGTTGCTGCCTCCCGCAATAGCAAAGACATTAGCCTGACTCTGTGGCTGTTAAATCAGGGAAGCCAAAGTGCAGAGCAGTTGGAAAAAGGAGATTTTATGGGGCTGTGCTGGTTCACAGCACAACCTCCCCTCCCTCCGAAATGCCACCGCAGATGCTGGAGCGCTGATTGCAAAATGATTTGCTGGGGAAGTGGCAAACAAACAGCAAATAGTGGTGTTTGGATGTTCAAACTTTGGGAAAAAGAGCCCAGCTGGCAGCAGAGGCCGCAGGAAGGAGATGCTGAGCAGCAATGTCTCGCTTAACCCAGCTCGGTGCTGGAATCCAAGCTCAGGGAACGAGGATCCCTCACCTCTCTGTACTGTGCCCTGCTCCTCTTTCCAGCTGTACTTCCACCAGTCTTCCTTCTCTCCCACAGCCAAAAATTCGGGGTTAACCTTGGGAAATGGGATTTGTGCCTGTCCCTCTGCGGGTCAGCCCCGAATCCTGAGAGAGACAAGGAAGGAGGAGGGAGCTGGAGCAGAGTGTGGTGCCAGCAGCAGCGGCGTTACTGCACGTGGAAGAGAGCCCGGAGTGAATCCGGCACAATTCTGGGAAAAGGAACGTGAAGCAACAGAGCCTGAGGCAAAAGGGAACCTTAATTCCTTCTTTGGTGGCTGGAATTAAGATGCCAACACGAGGGGTTGTTCAGCTTGGAGAGGAGAAGGATCCAGGGAGAGATTTCCAGGTCCTGAAGGGGCTCCAGGAGAGCTGGAGAGGGATTGAGGACAAGGCGTGGAGTGACAGGACACAGGGAATGGCTTCAGACTGGAAAAGTGGAGATTTGGATGGGATATTGGGAAGGAATTCCTGCCTGGGAGGGTGGTGAGGCCCTGGGCTCCCACTGCTAACAAGACACCAACTCCCATTTTCCACTCGCTTCATCTTCCCAGCTACGGACATCCAACACAAACAAAACAACTTTAATTTAAGAATCATCCAGTTTCTAATTAAACAGCCATAGGCAGCTGGCTGGATACATTTTAATCAGTTTCAGTAACGTATTGATTGGATACTGAAGCTTAAAAATTAAAAGTAAAAGGATGACCGGGGAATTGTCCCATCTCAGCCCAACAGTAGAACCCTCTGTAAATAACTCCTCTTTTAACCATCAGCTAAATGAACACTTCAATACTGCACTACAAAGTCTTCTGCAAAATTACTTTAACTAACAAGCAGAAATTTATCAGCTTCAGCCAAAATCAATGCTGAAATCAATTTGAACACTGGTTGTGTCTAAAGGGGCTCATTGGCAATTTAGGGAAATTACACCATGTAAATGCCTGTGCTTTAATTGAACAGTTTCATCAACTAGGCTGTGATTGCTGTCCATTCATTTATTTACTTCCACTGCAGCTCCCATTCTGCAGAGGAAGGGGTTTTGTCAGCCTCAAAGGAGGTACTTTATCTTCATTTTATGCACTTTTGTGCATAACAGATTTTACGGGGCCGGCCGGGGTGGCAGGCAGCGAGTGACCAGCGAGCACTGGTCAGTCTTGTTTAAACCACACAGGAATTAGATAAAACCCAGTGGGGCATCCCTAACTCAGCCAGGTATCGCTGTTCCAATGCTTCCAGTGGGACTCAAAAGAAAACCAAACGAGAGAAGGAGGAAATGAATGCACAGGAAAGGGGGGAAAAAGTGAAATGTCTCCACAGGAATGAAGGGAGATGCAGTTTTAAGACTTCCAGGGGTCAAAGATGGGTTTTAATGCCAAACAAACTTGTGATCCTTCCCTGAGCACCAGGCTGGGATAAGCACTGGGGAGAAAAGGTTGGGAGAAGCTTCCCTGGGAGTGAAGCTGGGTCAGCTCCAGGCTGGGAATCCACAGCTCCATCCCTGCCTTGGCCGAGTGATTCCATCTCTGTCTGCCAGGGCCCAAACCAATGGGAATGAGAGGATTTCACCACGAGGGAAATGACAGCTCCTGTGGGTGCTGGAGAACAGAAGGATCCAGGGAGACCTTGGAGAACCTTCCAGGGCCTGAGGGGAGAGGGATTTGGGATAAGGGATGGAGGGACAGGATGCAGGGAATGGCTTCCCAATGGGAGATTTAGGGTGGGATCTTGGGAAGGAATTCCTGGCTGGGAGGGTGGGGAAGGGCTGGGTTGGAATTCCCAGAGTAGCTGTGGCTGCCCCTGGATCCCTGGCAGTGCCCAAGGCCAGGCTGGACAGGGCTTGGAGCAGCCTGGGATGGTGGAAGGTGTCCCTGCCCATGGCAGGAGATGGAATGGGGTGGGATTTGAGGTCTCTTCCAACCCAAACCCAACATTCCAGGATTCTGTGAGCCCTGTCCTGCAGCAGCAGCAGAATCCTCAGCCAAAGCTCCTCAAGGCACCGCCCCAGCACAGGGAGCTGCATTCCCTCCACCTCCCTTCCCCACCAGCACAGCTGAACTCCTCCAGATCCCAGCTCCAGGGCTGCCAGAGCCTCCCCAGCTCTGTCCCAGGGCAGATCCCGGCTGCCCCATCCCAGCCGTGCCCACGGAACGTGCTAGAACGTGCTAATGGGGCACCCCGAGGCTGCCTGAGACGGGGAAGGGAGGGAAGGGCAGATGCTGCAAGTGCAGAATTGCTGGAGGAAATTGCTCAGACAAATTAAACTCCCTCCTTTCTCCCCGTTTCCCAGGCTATCCAATTCCTCGGCGCGGGGCATCATCCACAGCCGCTTCTCTCCCAATTTCTCAGCTTCAAAGTGAAACCTTCTGCTTTCACAGCATTTTGCTAAGATGGGAACCGATGTTCCCATTCCTTCCCTCTCTCGCAGACCCCGGTAACTCCCAAATTAATTAGGGCATCATTGGGGCTTTATGGGTATTTCTCCTTTATGCTCCTGCTGCTGGAGACTCCGACAGAAGCCAGGGAGTTACAAAACCTCACTGTTAAAATAAATCCCAGGAGGCTGTGCCGTGCCCTAAACGGAGTTCAGGGCATCTCACTTCTCCTTTCTCCTCGAAAAACAAAAACTAAAATAAGAATAAAACCTTCATTTTGCTTCTGTGTAAAGGAAACAGTGATGCTTTAGGCACGTGATGTCAGGAAGACCTGACAGAGGAATTATTTTCCAGAGTCAAACACTTCTACTTGGTAATATTTAGGCTCAAAATATACAAAAAATTAAGGATTTGAGGTCTAAATATTTTAATGAAGCTGCTCCTGGGACTGGCAGGCAAAGCACATGCAGACATTCCAAAGCAAATCCTACACCTAAGGAAAGATCTCCTCAGAGAAGTCTCTGCAGCCACTGATGGAGCCCAAGGAGGCAGCACAAATGTCTTTTTTAAACAAATATTATTTTAAAAAATAAGACTTCCCTTTTTAAAATGTCTTTTGGACTAAATGTTTTGTTCCAAAAAAAAGCAATTTAAGCCACTCCAGAGATGTCCTGCCACACGGATGTTTGGGAAGAGCTGAAATGGTGCATCCTCCATCCCACCACCAAAAAATAGACAGCTGAGTTGCAAAAAAACCACCTAAAATCGGGATTTAAATACTCCAGGCACAGTGGAAATCAGAGTGAACAACACCACCTACCCACAGCACCTGGCAAACAGCAGAGGAGCACACTCAGGTGCTTTGTTACAGCACTTTTTACCCTTTTCTTGACGATCTTTACCCAAAACAGGGCACACTCTGCCCGCTGAGCAGCACTGGAAGAATTCCTGCTTTCTGCTGGAATGTTCAATAGACAGTTTGGGCTCGTTTTATATTTTCTCACATATTTTTTGAACATGCAAGCAACCAAAAAAGCAAAGCTAATTAACTGGTTTTGCCGTATCTAACACGAGAATTTTTATCGTTCCTTAATTAAGCAAACAGCGGATCAAAAGGTAGGGGCAGAATAAGATGTCAAAGAACTATAAAATCCCTTCTTTTTAGAACAGGGGAAAAAAAAAACCAAAAAACATTTAGATTCAGCAAGTTCTCCCTAGAAATATTGCTATAAAGTATTGATTTTTTTACCAGGCTCAATTGACTGAAAAGTTGTTTGTATAGCAATATTGGCCGAGCCAATATAGTGGAACAATTTTGCTCCACACAGTAATCAAGTGTATTTCTAAAGTATAATTATACTGTCATAAAAATAAAGCTAAGATACCTCTTCTCTCCAAGCCATAAACCACTTGCAGCTGTAAAGAACCCAAATAAATGAAATCCATTTTCTAACTAAACATTGCCTTCCCAAAGAGAACAACCCCACCTCCAGCCAGGAAAAGTTGATCAATACTTCAATCTCAATAAACTATTCCAATAGTGCTTCATTCCCATGGAAAAATAAGGAGAGGATGGAGAATTTTCATTTTTTGCTCGGCCCTGAACGCTGGAATATTTCATTGCCATAATGGATATGAGGGAGGATAAAGAGCTGGGATAAAAAAAAAAACAAGAAATCCCAAAAAAAAGCCAAAATAAGGATAACAAAAAGATAAAAAGATAAAAAGATAAGAAGAAGGGTGTGGACAGGCTCGTTGTTCAGCCACAGATCGATCCCCACGCGGCCTCTCCTCCCCACGCCGGAGAGGGAAACGGCCCAAGCTCTGCAATCCATTTTACCTGACAAATGTTCATTGATTTACTGGGATAAAATATCTCTGTGGCTGGGGCAGTGCAGCTACCTGGGAGGATTCCACCTGGAATTCCTGATTTCCTGTCGGGGCGTGGCTGCTCCGCTGGAGAGGGAGGATCGGGAACTTTTTGGAAGGGGGGATTGCTCCAAGGGAAGAGGTTGTACCACGGGGTTGGAGCCTCTCTGCTCTGGAGCCAGGCTGGGAGAGCTGGGAATGATCCCCTGGAGAAGGGAAAAATCCAGGGAATGCTCAGAGTCCCTAAAGGGGCTCCAGGAGAGGGATCTGGAACAAGGGATGGAGAGACAGGACACAGGGAATGGCTTCCTACTGGGAAAAGGGAGATTTAGGGTGGGATCTTGGGAAGGAAATCCTGGCTGGGAAGGTGGGGAGAGGCTGGGCTGGAATTCCCAGATTTTCTGTGGCTGCCCTGGATCCCTGGAAGTGTCCAAGGCCAGGCTGGACAGGGCTTGGATCCAGCAGGGACAGTGGGAGGTGTCCCTGTCCATGGCAGGGGTGGGATGAGAAGAACTGAATTCCCTTCCAGCCCCAACCATCCCAGGATTCTGTGATCACCTGTAAATATCCACACGTAACCGCAGTGCCCGTTCCCAGGGAGAGGCTGGAGGCACTCCTGGGCTGGAGGAGCTCTGCAGCCACTGCAGACTCAGAACCACAGAGGAACACCCAGCACAGAAACACCTCCCTGACACGGGCTCCTGCCTTTCCAGGTGAGATGTTCCCTGTCCCACAGGGCAGGGAAATGCCACTCCAGGCAGGGGATCCCAGCTCCACACCTCCAGAAACACGGGATGGTGTCCAACAGAGCATCTACACCCCCTTCACCCAAATTCCCTGATGAAGCTTCCCTGCCTCCTCACCTGACACCACCAAGTCACCGACTGAGCTCCAGAGCTCAACATCCTCTCCCATATCTACAATAAAATCAGAAAACAACACCATTTCCTCAAGTTCTAGGAAGATCCTTCTCCAGGAAAATATCCATGAGATTTCTGAACCACCTTTCCACCCCCAAGCCCAAACTGACTTCAAGATCCCATCCCAAGACTTCACTTCCTCCTTGGAGCCTTTGGAAGTTCATTTCCATCAAACCTTCTGCCAGGAGGAGTCGTTCTGTAATGCTGGCAGCCAATTAGAAACTAAACTAAATGCACCGTGGCTTTTAAAACATTTTAGGGGAGAAAAAAATACTTTAAAAAAAATGTTAATATCGAAGTTAAAATGTCTAAGGTATAAACAAAACCCTAATGGGATGCTGGGTTACTGTAGATGGCAAATAGCTCTCTGGAGGAAACCTTTATTACTCCCTCAGGGCTTTCTGACAAAGTATGGATTTCTTAATTCCCACTGGAATATTTTTCATACCCCACTGCAGACTATTAAGTCCCAGATATGACATTCTGTAGTTTAAACTTTGCACAAGGAGGAGTTTTCTCAACAGGAAAGTCTCGTTTTATTTTAATTTTCAAATTAATCCTGGCCGCAGGGTAGGAGCAGCAATGCTGAAATTTGGGGGGGTTTATCCAGCCTGGGGGGAGGGAGGGGCAGGGCACTGGTGCCACCACATCCCAGTGCTGTCATTCCAAGGAGAGCCAGCAGGAATCCCAAATCCTGGAGGCCAATCCAGCATCCCAAACTCCGCTTGCCAACCCTCAACTCGTCCCCCAGAAAAGACTCAAAGCTGCGTTAAAACCGGAATAAAACCCCCCAGAACGGTTTAAAAGTCGATATCAAGATTACCATTATTTTTTTTTTTCCCTGCGAGGGCCCACCCTAAACCCCAAAACGTGACAAATAAAAAAAAAAACCACTGTGAAATCTGAATTTTTGGACAGATTTCCACTGGAAATCCCCCCCCACCACCACTCACTTGTAGACGGTGCCTCCGTTGCCGTGGCCGAGGATGTCTCGGTATCGAATGTCTTGTTCATTCATCTCCACAAGAAAGAAAGAAAAACAAAAGAGATGTCATGCTGGGGATGGAAATGTCAAGGAAAAGCAACTCCAGGCCATAAACAACAAGCAGTCTGGGTCATTTCAAGTTCAGCTGCAAGAACGAGAAGATCAATACAACATTTGCTGTCCAATTTATAAAAGACGATACCAAGGGACAAAGTGATGGAAAGTTTAATGACAATTTGTTTGCCTGGGTCATTTCATTAAAGTTTGATAAAAGGTGTCAAAATGGAATGATATAATATAGCTCAAGAGGGTCAGGGCACTGGTACTGAGAGGAAAAGGGGCTCCAGAGCAGCACAGAAGGAAAAGTTGGAGGTGAACTGAAAGAATCCTGGCAGCTGGAAAAGTTTGGGGTTTATTCTGGAATCAGCATAATCGAGTGGCAGCTCACTCACAGCTCAATTTATACATAATTTATTTTTTTTTAATTTAAAGTGTATGTTTTAAAGGAAAAAAAACCAAAACAGTCTGGGATTGCAATAAAAGCGATTTTCCTTGAAATACACGACAAATACTCTGCTTTAACCCTTCTGCTCACTGGGACAACTCAGGTCCTCAGCAATTCTGCAGCAGCTGATAATAAAAGCACTGCAAATTCCTGAATTTGGCATCTTTTAAATATGGATTTCACAACAGCTTAACAATATTGCCCAAGGAGCAACTGAAATGAAAAACCAGAGTTCAACCTTCTCCTGGATGAACACACTTATTCTGATTTTGCATCTGTTAAAAATATCACTAAAGATATTCTTGCAATTTACATTTATACTTTAAAATAAATGTTTTAATCAGAATTAATTCTGGGCTGAAAGGAATTTTCTTTTCTGGAAAAGATTCCCCCATTGCCTGATGGTTTTAAGCAGAAAATGTCTGGGTAAATCCTGCTCTGAAAAGGTATTTTCCTAGGAACCATTAACTCATTTTCAGTAATTACTTGTATTTTATGGGACACCAAGTTAAATATTTCACATGACTTGGCCTGGCTGCTTAAAGATGTCATTTTTGTGTATTAACACAAGTGATGATAACAAGCTCAAATGTCCCAAAGAGTCAATACTCAGCATTTCTAATGACCAGAGAATGAAATATTTTATTGATTTAGAAGAAGTTGTAAGGACAGAAATGATTCACCCAAAATTGATGGTTTTTCCTTTCACTACCTGAGCAAAAATCGTGGTTTCTCACTGGAATTGCTGCACAGGGATGGGAAAACCTGACTTGAGACAACTCAAAACAGAAGTTGATTATTTTATTACGTATTTGCAATTAAACCTGGGCCAGGTTCCTTAGGAGGGCCCATCCCAACACCAAGGCTTATGATGAAAATTAACATTTATTCCATTACTGGAAGCTCCTTTGCTTATTGCATCCATCAGAAAATGCAAACAGAAAGGGGGGAATTGCTCCTCATGAGGAACAATTGAATTGGATTTAAAATACGTAAAGAATCTACAGCAGACCCTTAAAATAAAAATAATTTCCCTCAGGCTGCAGATTTGCTCATTTTAAGGAGTTCTGCTCTTCCAAGCTGGAGCTGAATCCTCAACAAATATCTCCTGCATTCCCAAAAACATCCTCCCGAGCCAACCACTCTGCAGGGAAATCCAACGAACCCACAGCACCGTTCTGGCTAAATTCCCATTTTTTACTTCTTGTTAGGGAAAAAGAGAAGATTTTTTGGAGGTTTCTCAAGTTATGAGCAACAAATGGAGCAGAATTGGAGGTACCAAGCACATTTCTCCTGGGAAAAGGGGAAATTTTCTCCCCATCATTCCCTAAAGGACAGGGACAGGAGCAGCTCCATCCTCCGAGGCTCAAAGGGCAATTCCAGAATTCCAGGGAAAAACGGGAATGCTGGGCTGGAGGAAGGATCTGCAACTGATGGGGAGATAAAATGTGATTTACTGGCTCAAATAAAGATGCCAAAAGCACGGGGTGATTTATTTATTTCACTGGGAAAACCGGATTCTCCATCGTAAAAGGCGGGCTGGGATATTAAACCTGCAACCCCAACTTGCCAAAAATCCAGGGAATTCATGGAAAAACCGAGCAGCAAACAGAGCTGGGTGGGGTTTTTTTTTTGTAAATCACGAAGAGGAGAACTCCAAATTAATCCAGATTGGGGTGAGGAGCAGCCAATTGAGGAGATTTAGTAAATCCCACTCGATGGGGCAACAGGAGCCACTCAAATGTTTCTTATGAACTGTTGACACTCTATCAATGCTGAATCAATTGGTGGCATTTACCCTGAGTGACAGAAAAGAAATAAATATTTATATCCCATCACCTATATCAATGAAGCCAGGCAGAAAGCTATTTCTAACCTGTCAATATTTGATTATCTTGAAGAATCATGGCCCCTTCTTTTAATGATTAATATGAATTCCTTATTAAAGCTAAATGGAAACTACTAGGGGAATATCATTAAGGGGTGCCTCAAAGCAGAAACTGCCAAAAAATAATCAAAAACAATGGCCCAGGCCAGGCTTAAGTAATGATAAGTGTGACTTAAACCCCCCCAAAATGAACAAAAGTTAAAGTTTCATCCAGAAACCCATTGCCAGTTGTGGGTCTGTGACCAAAATTTTGCAGAACACGACTGAAATAATTTGCTCTCAACAAAAAGCAGATGAACTCCCAGCAGGCTGGCTAAAAAGTAGCATTAAAACTGAATATTTTGTTCTTTTTAGTGGGTTTTAGTAACACTTTTAATATCAGAAGAGGTCCCTAATCTTTATTTTCTTTTTATTTGGTTTTAGTATAAAACTTTATTCTTATTTTCTTTTTAGTGGGTTTAAGTAACAATTCCAATATCATAAGAATTACCTAGTTTATTTTTTTTTAGTGGGTTTAAGTAACATTTTTTATATCATAAGAGGCACTTAATCCTTATTTTCTTTACTTGTTTTGGTGAGTTTAAATAACATTTTTAACTTCATAAGAAGAGGTTTGGCTTTAAAATTCTAAACCCTAGGGAACAAATCCTTGAATCTCTTTCAGGGCACACCAACCACTTGTTTTCTGCATTTTAGAACAAATAAAATGCCAAACTCAGCCAATCATGGAGGGATTCTGCTCACATTCTGGGATTTTACCTTAAAATAAATCAGTAACATCAGAGGAAGCATCACCTCGATTTCCAAGTTACCTGCTGCTGTTACCCCCCAGAATTTCAACCCACCCAGAGAAAAACACATTTAAAAACCAACAGGAAGGAATCTGACAACACTGAGCTCAACCTAAAATCCTCATTTCCCAGCTGGATTCCAGAGAGGGGGAAATCCCATTTTTTTTCCCAAAAAAAAAAGGATTCCAGGTGAGGCTGAAGGAAACCACAAACCTCCAGCTTTATCTGGCTGCCAATCCCAACTCCTGGATTCATGAAATGCCGATGAGGCTGGGAGAGGTCGTGGTGTGAAACCCTGAATAGGCATCTGAGATAATTAAGATTTCAGCCTTTGGAAGGCGGAGGGGAAGTGAAGAGCAGTTAAGAAAATCAATAAGAGTCTTTTATTTGCAGTGACACAGATGTCTCAGTCAATAGAGCCTAATAGGCAGCTCCCAGCCCCTGGACAGGCTGCCAAAGGGCTCAGCCTGGGACAAACATTAAAATGTATTTATTTATGTGCTTGGTGGAGAATCTGGGCTTCTTTTGGTGGTATTTTTTTTTAAATACTCTCATTTAACTGTGGATGTTTAATGGTATTGTAAACCAACCCACCCAGCTCAAAATGGAGGGGAAAAAAAAAGAATTAAAACTTCAATTTTGGGTGCTGGGGGTTGGAGCAAAAAGAGAACAACGAGGTGGTGTTCTACAATTTTGTAGACCCTCATTTCTCCAGAGAAAACCCCTAATTTCTTCCTGGAATTCCCAGAAAACCTTTATTCCTTCCTGAAACCACCAGCAATCCCCCATTTCTCCAGAGCAAACCCCTAATTTCTTCCTGGAATTCCCAGAAAACCCTAATTTCTCCATGAAACCCCCAGCAAACCCTCATTTCTCCAGAGAAAATCCCTAATTTCTTCCTGGATTTCCAAGCAAACCTTTATTCCTTCCTGGAATTCCCAGGAAACCTTTATTCCTTCCTGAAACCACCAGCAATCCCTCATTTCTCCAGCAGCAAACCCTCACTTCTCCTCAAACCACCCAGCAAAACGAACAAATTATACATTTATGGTTAATTTTAAATTAATATCAACACAATTAAATTACTCCTATTAATGTTAATTGCTGTTATTTATTCATTGATCGAGAAATGGCAGCTGAGAGCGGCTCTGCACCATCCAGATGTGCCCAACCACTCCAGATGTGCAGGAAAACCCAAGCACCTACCTGGCCATTGGCAAGGATTTTCTTCAGCTCTGCTGAGGACTTTTTTAAGCTGGAAAAGAAACAAACCAAATAAAAAGCAATTATTTTTAATGACTGGGGCTGTTTCACTCTGTCAGACAAAGCGAGGAGCAAGGGGAGCTCGTGGTTCCATATTCCAGATTAAACTCCAAGGGGAAGGTGTGGTGAGATCAGGCAGCAGGGATGAAGCAGCAATGAGCAGCTAAGAAAAATCAATGTATTTTCCAGCCTAGAGGTGGTTTAGACACCTGACTGCACAAGCTGGTGAGATACAACCAGCTGTTCACCAGCTCTGAGAGGGAAAAGTTTAAAATAAAGCTGTTCTCACATGTCAGGTGGTGCAAAAATCACAGGGAAATGTGGTTTATGTCCAGTTTCCAAGGGCCATATCTGGTTTTAGAGCTCCCCAGGGTGTTATTCCTCAGGAATTCCTGTAGATCTCAGCTCCAGGCTGAGAATCCTGAGCAGAATTCCTGATTTAGGAACCTCAGGATGTGGCTAAATCCCACAGCTTTCCGTGGGCACCCATTCCAGACCAATCTGCTTTTCCAGGAGGATCTACTCCCGAAGCAACGCAACAGAACTCGTGTTGATTTACAGAACTTCACCAAACCCCAACTCCCAGCTTGGTGAATTAAAGGGTAAAACCTTTCATGGCTTCAAACTCCTTCAAAAACTCACAAAATCCTGGTTTTTGGGGTTTTTTTCCCCCCTCTCCTTTCCTGACAAACTCTGTTCCTTGGAGCTTCAACACAACAAACTGCCCGGGCAGCAACATCTGCAAAACTTTATCTCAAAGGGACATTCTGCTCTTATTACTGAAGTTAAAAAAAAAAACCAAACCAAAAATAAATAAATAAAAGTACAAAATAATATATTCTTGAAAGGCCTGTGCACGTGTCTTGATCACAGATCATTATTAACAGGAACAGTGAAAAACACAGATTTCATATTTGGTGGCTTTGTTCTTTAATAGGCCTCTTGTTCCCACGACTGCTTTAAAGAAAAATTAAGTTTTCCAAGGAAACATAAGTTGATCTTGTCATCTTTCATGACTAACAATTTGTGAACATGAAACAAAGAGAGACTTTCAATTACTTCAAAAACAAAACTCCTGGTGCAGAAGGTTTCGGAAAAGGAATGGCAATTAACCACCAGATAAGGTGACAAGAATCTTCTAGAAGCTTCATTTTCAATGCACTTGAAGAACAAGCTCAAAGTACAGGGAGTACTGAAAGCCAAGCACGCAGCAGTGACAGAAAAATCAGCTTTATTTAGCTTGGACTGCAGAGCACAAAGATATTCAGATTTATTTTCTTTTTTTAAGAGTTCTGTGTCGGCTCAAACGCACCCCGAGGGATGGGGCAAACTTGGCCAGGATGAGGGTTTTTTAAATTTCCACCATTACAGAGCCTACAAAACCCACAAAACTGGGTTTTAGTGGTTTTTTTTGGATGAGGTTTCCAATGGGAAAAAAATTCCAGCCCTGCTGTTGGAATCTCCCGCAGTAAAAATGGGATTTGTGGCTTTATCCACCCAAAATTCACCTTAAAACTGTGCCCAAAACACCACAAACCTGCCCCTCTCTGATCATCTTAATCTGCTGAAATTCACCTTTTTAATCTTTACAACATTTTTTTTTCTTTTCTCAGAGAGAAAAGGGAGCAGGATGCTGATGCACAGATAAATGGAATATTATGTGCTTATTAGAATAATTTAGGTTGAAAGGAGCCTCCTGAGAATTCCATTCCCGTGGTTCAGATATTCTCTTGTAGGAAGAAGATGGAGCCAACCCCTCCTTACTCCTTTTTAAGAACACAGAAAGGTTTTTTGGGAGGTTTTTACCATCACTTATGACTTCCTGTAACAATTCACGTAATAAAAAGCATTTGAAAAATGAATCTCTAGGAAAAAAAAACAGAGAATGAGTTCTCTTGCATTTGAAGACCTTAATATTGAGTTTTCAAATGAGGGCTGGAATGTAAAAAGCAAGATAAGGGGGATGGACTCTAAAATTTTGCTGGAATTGTAGGAAATGGGCACCTAAGTGGAAAAGATTTTCAAAAAACCCCTACCCCTCATTAATAAACCTGAGTAACTTCATTATTTAGGCTATTTATTATTACAAACCTATGAATTCTCATCAATCCCTCACTTTTTTTCCCTGGAATTCCCATCAATCTTTCATTTCTCCAGCAGCAACCCCTCATTTTTCCCCTGGAATTCCCACCAACCCCTCATTTTTCCCTGGAATTCCCACCAACCCCTCATTTTTCCCTGGAATTCCCACCAACCCCTCATTTTTCCCTGGAATTCCCAACAACCCCTCATTTTTCCAGCAGCAAACACACGGGAGGAAGCCCCAGCATCCCCACCCCGATGCCACCCGCGAATTCCGCCCTTTTCCCGGGAAATCCGCTCAACCCCCGACTTTCCCCAAACCCCGCCACGCCAGGGCTCTGTTTTGGATTTTAAAAAAAACGGGAAACGAAGGAAAAACCAGGAAAAGGAAGAGGAGCTTGGCTCTTACCTATTGCTGGGGAGGGCCTCGGAGGCGGCCGAGGCGCCGCTGTTGGCGGCCCCCGCGCGCGTGTTCACCTGCGGGCAGCGAGAGGAGCCTGATCAGATCCGAGGACACCGTTCTAATTAACCTGTAATTTGCCACGAATTCCTCGTTTGGCTGGGAAGGTTAATTAGCTGGTTGCTAGGCACGGGTGAGGGCCGTATGTAGGTTAGCAGGCTGCGCGATGGCGGCGCCGCGAGGAGCGCGAGGCTTAAGGGAAAAGGCGGCAAAACCCGTTGTTTATTCGCGTTTTAACCACTCCAGAACGGCTTCACGCGTTTGTGGTCGTCTCTGTGTGGTTACAGGAGCAACGAGAAATCAAAAATCTAAAATAATTCCTTCTGCACACGGATAAATGATTGGAATCACGGGGATGAGGTGGGGGTTTAAAAGCTTTGAAGTAGCGGCAGACAGCAGTTGATAAATGGACTAGTAAAATTTAAGAACATGATTAGCAGAGGTTAAAAACACAAAGGCAAATGCATTTTTAATAAAATTATATATATATAAATATAGATATCACGTTTTTGCAGATTAATCCTTCCCTCACCAAAAAAAAAAAAAAAAGAAATTCAGAATTAAAAAAAAAAAATAAAAAAAATCTGCTTGTCAGAGCTCAAGAAAGTGCAGTTTTATTTGACATTTCAATAAGTGGAACACAGCATTACAAATCCATCTAACTTTCCTGAAACAATTATTGAAATTCGTACCTTGAGGCCATGTATGTTCCGTTTCCCGGGAGGTTTGCAGGCTGAAACAGTAATTGACTAAATTGTAGAACACATCAGGGCCATTTACAAATTTGCTCCAAATGAATCTTTTCAAAAGAAATGAGGGTGACACCAAAATTAGCAGAGAGAAATGATTGAAAAGTGCCTGGCGAGACCCAGAGTGGGAATTACAGCCCAGGATTTTCAACTTGCAGGAGTGAGCGTTTATAAATGCTAAGAGCTTTCTGACACCGCGTAATATAAATTCTAATTTCTGCTTAAAACACGTCGCCATCGAGAGAACCGCTGGCTCAAACGATGGGATTTCTTTTGGTAATTTAAATTCCAACCTTGTTGGCGCTGTGTTTTCGCACACCTGGGTTGGGTTTGGATTTTTCCCTGGAATTTCACAGTGATATTTGGATTTTTTTTTTTAGGGAATCATCTGCCAAGCGTCAGGAATTGGTTGTTTTGGTAGAGGCGCTTTGGGTCAAATGGAAAAACATGGAAAATGGGGGAATATGGGAAAACCGTGGGGAAAATTATGGGGGAAAACCAGGAGGGAAACACAGCAGGGGCAACAGCCTCCAAAAGGTAAATATGGAAAAAAGAAAAGGGAAATTAGGAAAAAATAAAAGGGAAATACAGAATAAATAAAAGGTAAATATGGAAAAAAGAAAAGGGAAATTAGGAAAAAATAAAAGGGAAATACAGAATAAATAAAAGGTAAATATGGAAAATAGAAAGGGGAAATTCGGAAAAAAGAAAAGGTAAATTCGGAAAAAAAAGGTAAATACGGACAAAGGTAAATACAGAAAAAAGAAAAGGTGAACATGGGAAAAATAAAAGGTAAATATGGAATAAATAAAAAGTAAATTCAGAAAAAAGAAAAAGTAAATTCAGAAAAAAGAAATGGTAAATACGGAATCAATAAAAGGTAAATACGGAACAAATAAAAGGTAAATATGGAATAAATAAAAGGTAAATACGGAATAAATAAAAGGTAAATATGGAATAAATGCCACCAAAACCGTCACTTTTTGGGGACAGACGTACAAAAGTGGCACTTTATGGTGACGTCTGGGTTTAGAGGGATGAGCTGCTGGAGAAGGAAGATTTTTCCTGAGGTGTCTCCAGGTGAACATTCCCTGTTCTCCACTCAGGGATGAGCTTTTGGAAGCTTTTTTAGGATGTAGAAGCCCCAAAGCTGCGTGTCCCAGCCCCAGTGCCCTACAAACGCTGGGTTAAAGGGGCTGTCACTGCTGATTGATGGCAGAAATTTGATTATTTTTTTCTCCCTCCCGTTTTTGACAGCAGGAAGCAGAACTATTTATTAGGCAGAAGGCCACAGGTGATGGTTATTAAACACAGCACCAAGGGCCACGTGCCTTTTAACAACATCAAAAATTACCACGTGCAGCTTCAGCAGGGGAAAAATATCATGAGGCTCTGGGTAATCAAAGAAAACCAACCCAAAATTTAAATTAGAAATATATATGAGCACATTCTGGTTTTCCAAGAGATTAAAATGGATGTTTTCAACAACATATTAAAGCAATAATGGTTTTTATGGTGTGTATTTGGATGAGGTGCTCACCTTGCATTCCACAAATAGGATATAAATAACATAGGGAGAGGATAAATATATAAAAACATATAAAAATATATATATATACATTAAAATACCCATAGATATAGAGAAAAATATGTATTATATATATAGTTATTTATATATTAAAATATATTATATATATGTGTGTATAAATAAATATATGTGTATAAATAAATATATGTATATAAATATATGTGTATAAATAAATATATGCGTATAAATAAATGTGTACATAAAAATATGTGCATAAATATATGTGCATATAAAAATATATATGTATATAAAAATATATGTGCATAAATAAATATATGTGTATAAATAAATATATGTATATATAAAAATACATATATAAATAAATAAATATTAAACCATGTGATATATAATTATTAAAAATATTGTTTTAATATTATTAATATTAATGTAAATTAATTAAAAATCTATGAATATACATTAAAAAGATAAAGATATGTATTCAAAATAGATGCAGATGTATATAAAAATATATACATATATATAAAAATATATATAAAAATATGTGGATATATATACAATTATATGTGGATATATATATAGATATATATCTCTGTACACACATTTTTTATATATACACCACATACAGATGTTTATTTTTAATATAAAACCCCCTCTGGCTTTCACTACCTAAACAGCAATAATAAACCTATTAAAAAAATAAGGAAAACACTGATTTTTAAATTTTTTTCCCCTTAAAGATATTTTTATTATGACACAAATAAAGCACAGCCCAGGTAACCAAGGTTGGCACATGGAAATTTACTCCTGACAGGATTTTTATGGAATACAGGAGTTTTTGGAAGCTGAGTGGAAGCAGGAACTGAGGCTTCCTCAGAAGTTAGAGAGGCAGAAAAGGAAAAGAATTCAAAGGACTTGCAAAGAAATCTCTTGAAAGGGAAGAAATGGGAATTAGAGGCAGAAAAGCTGCACGGTGCTGATGGGGCTTTCAAGTGGGGAACGTGGAGAGCCACGGCCAAAAGGGCACGGGAGGAAAGTGCTGGTGCTGACAAAATTTGGGATGTTCATTAGAGAGGCAGGACAAGAAGAGAGGGAAGCAAAAAAAGCAAAAAAAAAAGAGCAGGAAAGAAAAAAAAAAAAGCAGAAAAGCACATTTTGTTCGGTATTTCAGAGGAGCTGCAGAGCTCAGGGGTGGGTTTGGGTAGGTTTTAAAGATCTAACCTAGGAAAAAAAGGGGTTTTGAGGAGGTGGTTTGGGAAGATGAAATAAAAACTGAGTAATTTGGAGGGAGTGGGAAGGAGGAAATACCCAGCAGAGAGCCAGAGCTGAGCCAGGGGTGAGAATTTGGAGGGGATTGGAGGGAGGGATTGAATCTGGAGTAGGACAGAGAGAATTCTGAGTCTGGCCAGCCAGAGATTATCCTCGGAAAGCAAACAGGAAAAGGAGAGAGCAGCAGGAAAAGGAGGTTCCAGGTTCCTCAGGAATGAGCCAAAGGGAGAAGGTTAAATCTCAAAATGTCCCTTTGAGCCCCAGGGCTGAGCAGTTCCTGCCAGCCCTCCCCTGCATTGGTTGGTTAAAGGGAAATGTAAAGGATTTCCAAGATTTTCCCAACCTACTCGGATCATCCACTTCAGTCTCCCTGAGCCACAAGAGAAGGACCCAGGGAGCCCTTCCAGGGCCTCCAAAGGGCTCCAGGAGAGGAACTGGGATGAGGGATGGAAGGACTGGACACAGGGAATGGTTTAAACTGGGATAGGGCAGGGGAAGGTGGGATATTGGGAAGGAATTCCTGGCTGGCCCCTGGATCCCTGGCAGTGTCCAAAGCCAGGCTGGACACTGGGGCTTGGAGCAGCCTGGGACAAGTGGGAATTGTCCCTATCTAAGGAGTGGGAAACCTGGGACAAGTGGGAATAGTCCCTATCCAAGGAGTGGGAAACCTGGGACAAGTGGGAATTGTCCCTATCCAAGGAGTGGGATGGGATTTAAGGTCCTCCCCACCCAAAACCATTCCAGGATTCCATGATCCATGCCTGGGAAGAGGCAGGAGACCCTTCCCTCTCCTCTCCCTGCTCTGAGGAGGTTCCAGCTCCTGGGTGGTGCCACAGCTCCAACATCTGCGAGTCCCCTCTCAACCAGAGCCACACAACTCTCCTCGTTCCCCCAAAATTCCACAGGATCCCACAGAACTTCCAGGAAACCCACCCTCCTTCAGAGCCTCCTTCAGAGACCTCATTTTGGAGGAGGCTCCTGGTTAATTGCCCAATTCAAACTTCAGAGAGTTGTAAGTAACAGAAGCACGGAACGTTTCATTGGGAGCCTCACAGTATGATTATTTGTGTCGTACCAGTTAAGTGAGGAGAGTTTAATTTTTAATTATTTCAATTAATTTATTGCTGGGAGATTTACTTGGAGAATTTAAACCTTCTCTGTTCCATCAATTAAGAGCCAGAGATTTGGAGCCTGGCTACTGAGATCTGAATGAATTATGTAATGCACCAGGCTTTTTGTTTTGGTTTTTTTTTTGAGTTTGAGTTCAGAGAGAACATTCCCAAAAAACCTCACCAGCTGCCTCTGGACTTTTTTCAGGTTGGAAATGACCTATTTTTTAATTGCCTCGGTCCACAGAATTGATTACATCTCTCCCTGTTCAGAACTAGTAAAGAAGGTTGTGAATATTTGGAGAACACCAAATGCCCAAATCTCAGACTAAAATGAGCCCTGGCTGGAGCTGCTGTGACAGACACATCCCACGATGGTGACAGTGACATCCCCAGCCTGTCAGGCTGGCTAATGATATTAAAACAGCTCCAAAAAGCCAAATTTCCATAAGTATCCAAGACTTCAGTTATTCATCTGCTTTGCTTGGAATCCAGGCAGAGCCATCACCAATGAGTTACTTAAATATGTACTCTGCAAACCTCGTTAGTCTAATTTACTCCAGGAAATTAGCTATTTCCTATGCAATAAATGCACTTTTCTCCACCTTCCCCACCAATAATGAATTCTTCCCTCCAAATGAAGAGGTAAACACCAGGCTCTGTGCATTTAAACCTCCCCAAAAGGTGCCAGGGAGCTGTTTCAGCACCAGCTCTTGGGGTTGTTGGTTGGGGTTTGCTCGGCGTTACCTCGTGGGTAGATCTGGAGAGGCTCTATCAACTGTCCATTCACTTGCTGCTCCATCACAGTGGAGTAATACTGCAAAGAAAGCCGAGAAAGAGATGACTCAGTAAGCCAGGTAAAAGTGCTTATGGATTGTTTCATTTAATTGTTAATTTGGATTGTTTTCATTTTCTTTCTCACTGCCACAGTAAAGATCAGGTTCCTTTCCATCCTTTCCATCATTTCAGGTTCCCACAAAAAAGAGGGACGGAGGAATTGGAACGAGGAGCTGCCACAGGGATCTGCTCCTGGCTCTAAAGGCTCCCTTGAAAGCTGGGAATGCTCCAGCAGGTGAGGAAATGAAACATTTCCAGCAAATGCAGCAGCTGGAGGAGCCAGGAAAACCAAACACAGACACAAAGACTTGACAAAAATACACCCCAAAACTGCAGCCAGGAGAACTCCACGGGAATCCCAAAGGGATCTGGAATTCTGGGCAGTGATGAAGGATCAGGGATCCCAGAAAATCTCAGCAGACATCCTGAGACACCAAAAACTCCACAGGAGCTGCTGGAGTGAGCCAGAGGATGTTTATTGGGTAAAAAAAATACTCAGAATGGGCAAAAAAGGGCTGGAAAAAGAGCTGAGAACATCAAAAGCAGGAAGATGCTTGGGCCATGCAGGGCTGTAGCCAGACTGGGAATGTTCACCTGGAGAAGGGAAAAATGCAGGGAATGCTCAGAGTCCTTAAGGGGCTCCAGGAGAGCTGGAGAGGGATTGGGGTCAAGTAATGGAGGGACAGGACACAGGGAACGGCTCCCACTGGGAAAGGGGGGATTTGGATGGATAATGGGAAGGAATTCCTGGCTGGGAGGGGCTGGACTGGAATTCCCAGAGAAGCTGGGGCTGCTCCTGGATCCCTGGCAGTGCCCAAGGCCAGGCTGGACAGAACGTGGGATAGGGAAATGAGCTTTTAACTTTTGAATTCCCATTTTACCAATGGAATTCCACCACCAAATCTAATTCTAAAGATGCAGCCATCTTTATACACAATATAAACATTTCTGATCACTCTCTCAAATAATGAACTAAAATAAACACACCTGAGAGCATTTCCCCCCAAAAAATATAGGAGAGGGGGAGAGAGAGAGGGGGAGAAAAACCCATGACCCTCCCCATTACTCACCAGTGATGACAAGTAAATGAAATATCAATCATGTAAGCTGTCAACCTTTTGGGACAGCAATAACTGTTAACAAGTAGTCTGGAAAAATTGTCTGAAAATGACTTGTCCTCCACACACGAGCGTTGGAGGTTTCCATGGAAAATTAAGATGCCAGTGGCTATTTGGAACATTGTTCAGGTATTCTTTTTAATGGGAAATTTGCCACTTATTGATCCAGAGCGTGTAGCCCTTGCTTTCAGAGAGCTGCAAGCAACTTTCCAATCAGTGGCTGTCAAAAAAATTACTGCCTTTTTATACAGATACAAGACAACAGCTCCAGAGCAGCTCCCTGGCTGTCCTTAATTAACTGCAGTGCCCAACACTGAAAAAAATCCTATTTACCATCCCCCAAAGTCGGCCTCCTTCAAAGCATTTTAGCATAATCTGAAAGAATTCCAGACCTGAATTAACTCCTCATCAAATTCATAAAGCCAAGAACCTAAAGGGAAGGTCAGGCACAATTCAAAAAACTCTTCCCAGTTATAATGTGTTCCAAAGTCTAGTCTCAGGGAATTATTTTTTCACCTCCTCAAACTGAAAAAAATCCACTTTATTTATATTTTAGAGAACACCTGCACCATGTTAAAATTTCCTGAAATACTTTCCCAGCTGTCCACTCCTCCAAATTATTTGTTGCAGGCCTCAAAATGAATATTTTTTCTCCCCAATCCTCCAAATTATTTGCTGCAGGCCTCAAAATAAGTCTTTTTTCCCCTCAATTCTCCAAATTATTTGTCACATGCCTCAAAATTAATATTTTTTCCCCTCAATTCTTCAAATATTTGTTGTAGGCCTCAAAATGAGTCTTTTTTCCCCTCAATTCTCCAAATATTTGTTGCAGGCCTCCAAATTAATCTTTTTTCCCCTCAATTCTCCAAATTATTTGTTGCAGGCCTCAAAATGAGTCTTTTTTCCCCTCAATTCTCCAAATTATTTGTTGCAGGCCTCAAAATGAATTTTTTTTCCCCTCAATTCTCCAAATATTTGTTGCAGGCCTCAAAATTAATCTTTTTTCCCCTCAATTCTCCAAATTATTTGTTGCAGGCCTCAAAATAAGTCTTTTTTCCCCCCAATCCTCCAAATATTTGTTGCAGGCCTCAAAATGAATCTTTTTTCCCCTCAATTCTCCAAACATTTTTCTTCCCCACTATCTACCCCAAGATTATTAAATGAATTTATTTTCTAGGCTCAGAATATTTGTTTTTCTTGCAAACACATCCCAAAACCAAGCCCATAGGATGTGAGGAATTTAAACCACCAGTTCAACACTCAGATGAAAAACTAGTTTAAAACCAAAGAGAAAATTTTTTTTCGGAGAAGAAAAGCTGCTGAAGCAGAAAGAAGTCATTTACAGGCATCCCATAATTTTGAAGGGAAAGCAGAGAGTTGAGCAATCAGAACTCTAATGTACTGAAACTTTAACAGTGAGCTTGGAAGCATAGCAAAAAAATGACCTTCCCAAGGCATGATTAATCTGGAGGCTGCGCTGGGAAAATCCAAAGTTTTCCACTTTAAAGGGAAAAAATGGCTGAGGTTTTACAAGGAAAAGAGAGAAACTTGAGGAATTCTGGTGGGGAAGGATCTCCATGGATCTGCTGGGCCCAGCAGAGGGAGGAGCTGGACCTAAAAAGGGTTGGAAAAGGAGCTGAGAACATCAAAATCCAAAATAAACACCAGGACCATGGAGATGCTGGGCTGGGAGAGCTGGGAATGTTCAGCTGGAAAAGGGAAAAATCCAGGGAATGCTCAGAATCCCTAAAGGAGCTCCAGGAGAGCTGGAGAGGGATTGGGGACAAGGGACAGGACACAGGGAATGGCTCCCACTGGGAAAGGGGAGATTTGGATGGAAAATGGGAAGGAATTCCTGGCTGGGGAGGGTTGGGAAGGGCTGGAATTCCCAGAGGAGCTGAGGCTGATCCCTGGCAGTGCCCAAGGCCAGGCTGGAGCAGCCTGGGACAGGGAAGCGTCCCTGCCATGGCAGGGGGGGCACTGGAGGGGATTTAAGCTCCTCCTCACCCAAACCAGTCTGGGATCCTCTGAAATCCCACCAAAATCACCTCTGGGTGGTCCCAAACAGGTCTTGGCTCCAGCAAGCCCCAAATTCCTTTCTAGGGATTCACATCCTTCTGGCTCAGAGAGAAAATCCCCATTTTTTACCCTCTTGCTGATTAATTTTCTTGGAAAACAGAAGTAAAATGATTTTTTTTTTCACTATATTCAAACAATTCTGTTCCCATCAGTAAGTTCACCCTTCCCTTCTGCAGGAAATTGATATTTATGGGGATCCAGAGAGGTTTTTACACACCCCTACCTACACAAAGCCACGCACAGCCACATCTATCTCCCCTCGAAAAACACAAAATACATCTTTAAATCCTCTATGAATATTGAGCCTGCAGCTACAATGAAACTCCTCTGCTTAGGAGGGGTGAAACAGTCTCCAGATGAAAGTAGATTTTGAAAAATTTTTAGAGCCCAGGGGTTCATTTTTAATGAGCCGTTACTTTAAGTACTGCATAAAAAATACAAGAAATTGATAGTCCATTTAGCCTGCACTATACCTAATGCAAAAGTCATTAAGATGCATTATTCTTAATGTTTATGATATGATCAGTAAGTGAACAAGTCTTTTATCTTTTTTAAAGTCGAGCATGTCCATATATCTGGTGTGAAACACCTCTGCTGTATCCAGGAGTATCAAAATCTGAATTTAACACAGTTAAATACTTTGGAACCAGCAAAAAAACCACCAAGAAAAATTAAATAAATATAAACACAGGGGGAAAAAGCAGGATTTGTTGCACTGGACTTACATAGGACAGCATGGCCTTCATCTCCTCATCGCTCCTGACCGTGATCCGATCCCCATCCTCATCCTCATCTGCCAGAGGAAGGCACCAGGTGAGCAAGGAAAACATTAAAATTGACAATTTTAACATTTATAAATAAAGCTGGGCTTTCAGCAGCAAATAGAAGTGAAGAATCTAAAAGAGAAAAGCCAGCTACACAAGTACTCAGAAACAATAATGATGGAAAATGATTTCAAGTATGGATCAACAAGAATGGTGATTTCTGCCTAAAAAGGGGCACAAAGTGCTCAGAACTTCACTTTCAGCACTTTTTTTACTGCCAGACCCTCTCTTGGAGCTGAGCAACTTTTCCAGGCTGGAATTCCCTCCCTGATCCCTTTCCCAGGTTGGAATTCCCTCCCTGAACCCTTCCCCAGGCTGGAATTCCCTCCCTGAACCCTTCCCCAAACTGGAATTCCCTCCCTGAACCCTTCCCCAGGCTGGAATTCCCTCCCTGAACCCT
>NW_005087564.1:18919861-18936186 GCF_000331425.1 Pseudopodoces humilis | reverse complement strand
GAAAAAAAAAAAATTCAATGGCCATTAACAGAGATAAATTCTCTCTCTGTTCAATAACTTTATAATTTAGTTCCTATACTAAAAATTAATAGAGCCCCAGCTCCTAAGGATCTAAGGGACTGGTGGTGCCCACACAGATGTCTTTCTGCTCAAATGAACCTTTTACCTGCAGTCCCTGTGTACCTTTCACTCAGCTCCATTTCAATCAGATTCATTTTCTATTAAATTTTAAAGAATAGGACACAAAATGATGGAATTTCTATGGAAGTGCAATTTTTCTAAAATGTCTTCTTCATTTACGAGACTATGGGGAAAACCAACTCAATTTGCCAAATTTGCATAAATATTACGTCGATTTTCCAGGGCTAATCATAACGTTAATCCCCCATTCTGATTTGTGTAATCAAACTTGAAGGGTTTTTATATCTTAAGAAGTACAGCACATCGAGCACAAATTTATTGATAAAGGTTTGGTTTTGCCACAGACTTCTTTAAAACCCAAGTTTAATCAGAAATTTTCATTTGAAATACACCATTTGAAACAAATCATTGCTATTTATTTTATCATCCTGCAGAAGTTTTGCTATGAGATGTCATCAACATTTATTTTCACATATTATTCCTTAATATTGGGTGCTGTGACAACACAATTTTTAATATAAAATATTCTTAAAGTCCTGTGTTTGAGTAGCCTGAGAATCTCCCATTAAAAAGTTCAAGTTCTCAGTACAAGGATTCCAGAATCCCCATTAAAAAATAACGAAGCACGTGACACAATATTCCCAACCACACCTCCAAAGTTACTGTTCACCCACAAGGAAACACCACCCCAAATCCACAAAGGAACCACGTGTGGATGCTTTAATTACGGGATGGTGAAGCCCACAACTTGTGTAAATTCTGGTTTTTATTTGTGAGGGGGAAACATCCTCCCTTGGTGGCTCCCAGCAGCTGCCACTTGCAGTGTGCTGCTGCTCTCTGCTGCTTTCCAGCGCCGCTGGAGAGGACTGAGAGCATCCAGAGGTGGCCACAGGAAGGAAATAAATATTTATTTCCAGCCAAAAGCAGAGTGCTGACACAGGAGGGGAGGAAAATCGTTATAATCTCGCAGGAGTGAGGATGGAAAAATGCTGTCTGGCAGTGATTTGCTTAGCAGGATAATTTGCAGGGCCCTCCAAAAGTCAGGAAAGGAGTTATTACTTGTTCAATTCCCACTGCAAAGGAAGTTGCCCAACACGAGCAATTTTCTGTCTTTGCTCTGTCACAAACATCCTGAAATGGAATTTTGGGTCCCTCCAGCAGAGCTCTGTCAAAAGAAGCGGGAGGAAAACAAGAGCTGATTCCCCTGGCCCTGCCCTTGAATATTCCCTGTCCCAGGGTGTGGATTCAGGTTTTCCTCGCCCCGAGGAGGGAGGTGGGAGCTCATTTCAGGAGAGGATCAGGTGAAAAATTCCCAGCAGGAGTTGCAGTGAATTAAAACCAGCATCAGGATTCCCAGTTCCCCCAGCCCTGCACTCATCCCCTCGGATAAAAGGGCAGAGGCACAGGAAAGATGCTGAGGATAGAGACAGAAAGTGCTGTGATTTCATTCTGGATCCCACCCAGCACCTCCATTCACCTCGTTATTCCTAGAATTCTTCCAGCTATGACCTAGGAATAATGTGTCATTATTATGGAACAGGCTAAATAATTCCCATTGAACTATGAAAATATTAACAGTAATATTAACAGTAACTGTGTTACCAGTGCTGTGCCACCTTACCTCTAATCCAGAGTATAAAACACACTTGGAGGAATCAGGATCTCTGTGCCAGCCCTTGGTTCACCAAATTCAATTTATCTGCACCACTTTCTAGGCTGGAATTATAAATAACAAAGGACAAACTCTCAGTTTCCTAGAGAAAACAGCAGCTGATGGTTGTTTCAGGAGCACACATTCTCCTGTCTTTTTGGAAAGATGTTAATACCTAACTTTCCATGTTGATAAATAACATACCATGGTGAAATTCCCTTTTTTCCTTTCCTTTCAATTGCCTGTGAGTGCAGCAAACTGAATTCCCTCAGGCTTGCGAAAAATAGGTCAGCAGTGCCCAGGCTTTCTGAAGATATTCTTCCCTGAAATGCATCTCCTGGAAAGACTCACCAAGTGCACCATGGATAGATCCAGATCCCTTAAAAATGGCATTAAAACTTCCCACTGCCCCTCCCAGGCACTCTGCAGTTTCTCTGGAATGAGAAAGGACTTTTTGGGACCCAAATATCAGGAAATAAATTAATCTTATTTTCGGTTCACAGGGAAATTCACTGGCCTCAAACAGATCTTTTAAAGCTCTTTTTTTCTCAGTAAACTCGCCTTGGACTGCAAGAAAACACAACAGTAAACTTGATGTAGGTTAAATCAGTAAATATTTAGTTTTTGCTTTAAATTATGAATAAATTTGGGATAAAAAGCAGATTAGTGACAAGGTAACTCCAGCAGTCGGACTGTGTGTGGTTAATGATGCTCCTGTACCCCTTCAGACCAGCTCCAGGGGCTGCATAATTGTTTTTCTGTCAACCTATAAATTCTTGAGTAACAACAAAATTATTGTGATTTTTCTTCCTAAATAATTCATACCCCACAAAGTAGATAAGCAGGCCCATGAATCACTGAGCATGCACAAGTCACATCTAATGGCATTTCTTCTTTTAAGGGAAAAAAAAACCTGGTTTGACTTTGTAATCTTGTTCAAAAAATCAGTGTTCTAATCTGATATTTCCATTTTAAACTTGAAAGTTCCCTTGATCAGAGATTTTGTCTGAAGGACTGCTTTTAATCATGTTTTCCACTTTTAATTCTATTAGGATTATTAATATCACTGCAAGTAATAAATTTGTTTTATAATGAACTACATCAGGGCTCATAAACTGTGCTTAAAGCGAAGCAATTACTTTCAAAATCCCTCTAAGTTGTCTGTATTCTGCTTTTTAGGACTTAAATGCAAAATTAACATCTTATTCCAGAAGTAAAATAAATCTTTTAAGCAAACTTGCAATATATTAGTGACAATTTTTATTCTATATTCCCTGGCTGCAATGCTGAAGCTGCCACTTTTTCTTAGGTGTATTTAAACTGAAAAATACAGCCCAAAATTTAAATCATGACTTCTATTTCCTGAAATAGGGAAAGAAATGGAGATAACTCTCAGAATTATTAACTTACTTTTCTGTAGTGAACATGATTAAGGGGTTACAGCAAAAGCCAATATAAATTAAATGGCCACAGTAAATAATACATGAAGCAAAATCCCCTTTGTTTCAGGAAAAGTTGCTCTAAACCAGAGGCCTAAGGGCATTCAACTATTAAAAAAATCCCTAAGTTTCATTCAATAATAATAACATAGATCAGGGAGATCTATAATTATGGTTTGTGAGGAGATTTAGGTCAACACTCAAGGTAAGGTGAGGACAGATTTAAATTCTGCCCAAGTCAATGGAAGGTCAGAAGGAGAAAAGCTCTGGATATTGCTCCAGGGAAAGAGAGAGGAGCAGGAAAAGAGCACAAAAACTGATTTTTCAGGCAATATGAAAGTACTAATCAAAAATATTTAGGAGTTCCCATCCAATCTTTAAATCCAGAATTAATTTACAGTGAGGGGGAAAAAAGTTAAGAACTCTGTGTTGAACTGGGTCCACCCACAGCTAGGTCATCAACAAAAACAGTGATATTAAATCTAAAAATATTTAAATAAAATGAACTGCCTGGACCACGTTTGCATCACCAGCCCCAAAACTTGAGGAAAACAAACAAACCCACCAAAGTTTGACCACAATTTGGAGGAGCCAAGAGCAGAAAAGGGCTTTTCTTGGGGTAACTCATTAGCGCTGCGGAGTCTCCGACGAAACATTTATCAAGCATACAAAAAGGTCTAAAAGTGAAATATAGTAATTAAGAGCTGGGTTTTATCGATTGTGTGGCTTAAGTAATTTTTCAGAGGACACGTAAGATTTAATAAGTATAAGTAGTTAAAGATCCTGCCTTGGCTCTGCCATTAGAGTGTAATTGAAGCGGTAAAAAAGATCAGCTGAACGTGTGTTGATTACCACCTTATCTTTGAAAGGCAATTAAGCACCTCAATCATTGCAACAAGATTTGATTGTGCAGCCTTTATTGGACATTGATCTTTCAGCAAAGCAGCTGCATTTCCCATTAATTTACAGTAGCAGAGTTTAACTGGGACACCCGAGCCCGCTGACCCGGCCCAGGGGTGACACCAGCAGCTCCTCCAGGTTCAGGTGCCCCCAATAATCATTATTATTTAAAGAGGTGCTACAAGGAGGAGCCACCTGATCCTCGGGGTTTCGTTTCTCTGGAGTAGTTAAGGGAGGTGAAACAAAGCTCTGGGACGTCATCTCTCCCTCATTTAAACATCAGCAAAGGGATAATTAAGGCGAGGCTTGCAAGGGGAACTAAACTTTCTTTCAAATGGGAGGCGGCGCAAATCAAATCTGTCCAAAGTCAGGAGGGACATTTTGTGGATCAGTTATTCCTGAGTGCTGCAGAAATTTTTGAGACATTTCTTGTGTTCAGGCCAAAACCTGAGTGATATAGATGCTAAGAAGTTGAAAGAATAGATGCTAAGGAGTTGGTATTCACAGCAAAACAAGAGTGAATGTCAGATTAAACGTTTTACCTTTGAAAATAAGCAAGTGGGTTTATATCCATCCATGAAAATGATTTCATTGTGATTTAATAACTCAAGTTATCCTTACAAACAGCTCATTTTCCCTCTGAAGAACTACAGGAGCTGACACTTGAGCCTTAATGAAAGGAAGGAGCGATCCCATATTCGCTCTGTGCCCTCAGCCATCTCCCAGTTCATCCTTTAGCACCATCAACTTCCCAAGAGCAAGAGGTCCATTGATTTTCATGTAATACAAGAAAATATTACATTTGCTTAATTGTTACACAGTGAGATCATTGAACAAGAGATCAGGGCTCTATTTAATGCTGCAAGCAGCATGGAATTGCAGCAATCAATAGGGCAGTTTGTCAGAGATGTTCTCCAAGGAGCCCTGCCCATCACTGGGAGGATGGGGGGGGTGGTGCTGCATTTATTGGAAAACAGGTAAGCAAAGTCAGCAGTGCCCATTATCAGAAATCAAACGAGCTGCAGCTCCAATGAAGAGCTTTATTTATGGTCTGGTAATTAAAAAACATTTTATCAACCTTGTGTTGAGCCTAAACCTTTACAGCCAGGTATTGATGAGCTCTGCGGCAATGAAGGAGCAGGATTTGACTTTAAACTTATGAGCTGCAGTGAAAATCAGCTCTAGGAAAATGCTAACTGCAATTTTTCTTATTAATGAGGGCTCTTGTAATGCCATCTCTTCATCTTGGAGACATTTAACTTGTGGCAAGAATTCAAAATTTAACAGTGCAAGCACTTCTCTGATTGAAGTGTTCAGTGCTGCTTTTAGAAAAGCCACGTGTTGCTTCACTGAGTGGGAAACGCTTCTATTACCTGGAATTAAGTTTAAAAGTATTTAAATGACATTACACTGATGATAATAATTTACTGAGGAAAAGTGATTACCCTTCAAACCAGCCCCTACCTGTCTGACGTTTATTTTTGGATTTATGAAAACTGGAATGACCAACTTCCATCACCAGCTGTGGCATTTGGAACTGACAGCATTAATTGCTGGCACTAAATCCCAGCACCAGCAATAGGTACAGGTCTTCCTATTTCCATAGTTCCAGATTTTCAATATCCAAAGAGTTCCCCAAAAGCATCTTCTTTTTGCCCAGGTTTCCAACTGATAGGAAGTCATTTTGTCATTGTTCGTTCCTGAAGCTGTGCTTGGTTACAACTGGAGAAATCAGTTATTTTACATCCAAAAATTGAGATATTCTTGTAATATTCTCCTCATTAATTAAAAATACCAGCAATTTGTCCATTACCACAGAGGACTAGATTTTGTACTTACTTATAAAGCAATCAAAAGAAAAATAACAACATACAGCTGGAGCTCAAGAATTGCAAAAGATACAAGCATCAAATGTATTTTGGATATTTTATTTAAATATCATTTCAAGAAATGTGATACAGCTATTTTGCCCTTCTTTTAGGGTGGGGTTGTTCTTTTTTTTTCCCCAAAGACTCTTCCAGGTGACTGTGATCACAGATTCAATCACAGTTACACCTGTGACAATTAATTCATTATGAAATACCTAGACAGGATCTACACCTGAGCAGCTTTATCTTTTCAGGGAGAAAAGATTTCCTGAAAATTCACAGTTTCCTTGCCCACAGGCCACAATTCAGTTCTCCAAGTTGATAAATGCATCTCTTTAAATCATCACAGGTTTGTCCAGCAGTTCCTGACTTCCAGACATACCCTCAGAAATTCTAATTCTTCAACTTCACAGACCTCTGCAAAAATAAATCTCTCACAACCACAAGGTCCCAACAGCTTCCTGAAACAGCACAGTATGAGAACACAGTGTAAAAACCAAGTTTTTCAGTTGTTTTTAGTCAAAGGCAGCAGGTGTTTGTAGCACAGAGCCCACCAGAGGACAGATATTCAGTACATGGCTCCTTCATCTTCTTTATTTAGAAAATAAATTGTGACTGGGCCATGGCTGGTGTGAACAGTCTCTGTGACACGGGCAAAGAACCAGGAGCCAATTCCATACAGTAAAGTTGGGATGCCTAGGGAGAGATAAAAAAACGTTACACACACCACAGTGAGCCAGGGAGATCAGAGTGAGGAATGGGGACTCCAAAATGAAATGAGAGGGAAGGCATTCCTGGAAAAGCTGCCTTAGATGAATTTTGTCTTTATTTAAATGCAGCAGTCGTTGCTTAACACCTTTCCTGTTGACACGAGGCAGGAAGCAGCAATATGCAGGAATTATTAGAAAAAGAAAACAGGATGAAAGAAGTGAAACATTGCCACATACATGTGATTTCTACTGATTAAAATATATATACATCCAAATACTAAACCCAAACTATTGCAGACAATATTCTATTTATTATAAAAGGAAAAACAGAGGTGGATTTAGGCCCTGAATTCAGAAACACCAAATTTAACATGCCTGAAGCTAAGTGCTTCAAGCAGGATTCTGAGGGAAATAAACTGCCTTTTTAACCATGTTTTATAATTATTTAAATATGCGACATGGAGAGTAGTTGTGAGAAAAACAAAGGTGTGACTGGGTGGAGGGAAAAAGAAAATCATATTTAAAGGTGCTACTAAAAAATCAATCTTCGTGATCATAACTTCTCACTGCGTAACTCTGGAAAGATCAGAAAATTAGGACCTGCACATAAGTTTTAAAAAAAAGTCACTGAAGACTTGTGGAGTAAAGGAAATTGTGAAAAATTAAATACAAAATTAAAGAACATATCAAATGTTATGGCACTGTCACTGCTGGCATTCAAATAAGCTTCGGATCTGCAGCCAAAGTTTTGAAATTATACACTTCGAAACTTAATATGATATATTAAAAATTTTAATATTAATAATTATATCTACTTTTATATTAATAAGGTACTGATAAAGCCTTTTTATTTTAAAGACTTATATTCCAGCAGCACATTAGGATTAAAGCCGCCTGACTATTCCTGGATCAGAATTCTTGTCCTATCAGACACTGCCTCAAAGTTTTGCTTCAGGATTGTTTAGAGGACAGAATCCACGGCACCCGGATTTCCAGATGGAAAACGCTCCCCACCGAAGGCTTGAGCTGTTTAAATACCGAGATATCCGATCTGTGGCTGTCCCAGGCGGGCAGAGCAGCTCGAATTGGTTGAAATCCTCTCCTGAACCAGGCTCCAGTCACGGATCTGCCCCTGCCCTGCGGCCACAGCTCGGGAATTCCTGAGCCCGGCCAGGGGGACAAGGAGAGAGGGAGAGGAGGGACACGAGTAAGGAGAGAGGGCGAGGGGGAAAGAGAAGGAGGAGAAGGGAAAGGAGAGAAACAGGAACAGGGGATAGAGAGGGAAAAGGAAAGAAAGGGGAAAGGAAAGTCAGGAACAGGGGAAAGAGAGTGGAAAGGAGAAAAAAGAGGTGAAGGGAGAGAGAGGGAAAAGGAAAGAAAGGGGAAAGGAGAGAAAGACAGGAACAGGGGAAAGAGAGTGGAAAGGAGAGAAAAAGGAATAGGAGATAGAGGGGAAAGGAAAAAAAGGGGAAAGGACAGAAAGAGAGGAACAGGGGAAACAGAGAGAAAAGGAGTGAAACAGAGGGGAAATTGGGAAAGCAAAGAAAGAGAGGGGCAAAAGGGAAAGAGAGGGAAAAGGAAAAAAAGAGAGGGACAGGCGAAAGACAAGGTCAGGAGGAAAGCGAGAGGGAGAAAGAGAAGGGAAAGGAGAGGGCTCGGGGCGGAGCTGCCCGGTCCGAGCCACCGTCCCGGCCCCTCAGGCCGCCCCTCACGGAGCCCGGCCGGACTCACCGGCGTTGAGCACCTTGAGGGCGGTGAAGAAGGCGTCCTGCAGCGCCAGGTCCTGCGGCGCGGAGCGGGAGCAGTGGTACTTGATGAAGGGGAAGCAGCCGGTGCGCAGCACCAGGTAATTGGCGCCGTCCACGGGCCAGTTGAAGTGCGAGAGGCCGAACTGGTCGTTGTGCACCGCGCTGTACTTGACGCAGAACGAGGTCCAGTGGGGCAGGCGGCGCTGCCGCAGGTGCTGGCTCAGCACCTCGGAGGCGGCGGGACGGGCCGGGGCCGGGCCCCGCCACAGCAGCAGCGCCACGGCCGCGCCGTGCAGCCGCCTCAGCAGCGCCCGCATCCCGCGGGGCTCCGCGCCTGCGCCCGCTCCGCGCCTGCGCCGCCCGGGGGCGGGAACCGAGCGGGAACCCAGAGCCGATGGGCCCGGGAATGGAACGGGAATGGAACGGGAACCCAGAGCCGATGGGCCCAGGAACGGACAGGGAATGGAACGGGAATCGCCCGGGGAACCGAGCGGGACAGGGGCCCGGGAAAACAACGGGAATCTTCCGGGAATGGAGAGGGAATGGCCCCTGGGTCTGGGCCCCTCGGTTCAGGGTGGACACTGAGGGGCTGGAGCGTGTCCGGGGAAGGGAATGGAGCCAGGAAGGGGCTGGAGCCCCTGGAACAGCTGAGGGAGCTGGAAAGGGGCTCAGCCTGGAGAAAAGGAGGCTCAGGGGGAATTTCTGGCTCTGCACAGCTCCCTGCCAGGAGGGGACAGCCGGGGGGATCGGGCTCTGCTCCCAGGGAACAGGGACAGGATGAGGACATTGTCTTAAGCTGCACCAGGGGAGGCTCAGGGTGGACAGCAGCAGGAATTTCCTCACAAAAAGGGTGGTCAGCCATTGGAAGGCGCTGCCCAGGGAGGTTTGGAGTCCCCATCCCTGCAGGTGTCCAAGGAATTCCTGGAGTTGGCACTCAGTGCTCTGGGCTGGGGACAAGCTGGGGGTCAGTCACAGGCTGGACTCGATGGTCTTGGAGGGCTTTTCCAACCTCGGGGATCCTGGGATTCAGTGACAGACACACCAAGGCTGAGCTGAGGGGATGGATCACCCTGAGCCCTGCATGGAGCGAGGGAGGAGTGGGAGGATCACAAATAAATGGACAATTACATTTTTAGAAAGGTTTTGTTGACACCGACGTGCTGAGGGAGCACCTGCAGCATCACCAGCTTCACCTGTGCTCGGGAGAGAATATCCCACTGCACTGGGTTTACCTGGCAGACCTCCCTAAAATCAAGTGTCAGACCCCTTCAAAAGAAATATTTTAAAATCACAGCCTATATTCCATTTTTTCTAAGTAAAAGCTAAGGTTTTGAACCATTTAGCATTCTGATTGAGAGGGGGGAAAAAGTCCAGAAAACTGAGAAATGGAAGCAGATTTTTTTTCTTTCAATAATTGCAAGCAGTATCTCAAACTTGGCAATCTTAGACCATTGAGCTATCTAGTATGAACACGGTAATTAATCAATTACTACCCAATAATAGGCCCTGTTTACTTATTATACTACATGTGTGTAGAACAACTAATTATTAATCATCACCAGCAACAAATTTCCCCTTCAAGTTCACCTCCCTATAATTAATAGAGCATACAGTTTAGCTTTAATATCTTTCTTAGTAGTGATAACAGTGGCTGAAGATAAAAAAGTTGGAACCTTGTGCTGTGCTGAAGGGCTGAAATAAAGTATTGAACCTTAAGAGTGATGCAATGCTGTTGTATTTCATTAATTGCATTAATGAAGGTTGTCAATGATTGTAGTTCTTCATCTTTTGTTCTTCAATATAACAAAGTCTAGTATAAAACGAAACACAGAGGATCTGCACAATGTAGCAGGGGATGCCTCAGATCTTCAGTATCCCATTGTTAAGTGGATTTGATAGGAATGTTTAAGGATAGCCTTAAAAATCCAGGGATTTATTACCTTAGCCTAGGTTAAGGTGGTAAATTCTCCTGATCTTGGGGTACTGGAGATCTTCCAAGAAAGAGGGAAGGTGAACATTTCATTTCAGGAGACATCTGAAAGTGGTTGGGTTGACAAACTGCTTTTTTTTTGCTGTGTGCTCAGAGTTGTCATTCTAAATGTGGAAATGTGGGCTAAAAGCTTTTTCTTTTCCTTTTTTATCCAGGGCTTTAAACCCAACTACCTAGAACAGCAGACCCAGTTTCCAGTGTCATCAGCTCCAGGTAGCTCTTGACCTGAAGAGGTCTGTGCTACACTAAACTCTGGCTGAAACAAAATCCACCAAGTGCTGCCAGTTAAACATCTCCATTTCCAGCTCTGACTCCTGGGGAGCACAAATCCTTTATTTTAATTGTCTGCAACCTCTGCAGTTGCTGCCAAACCTGCTGTCCCTCACCTCCTTCCATGAGCATTCCTCCACTCCCTGCAGCTGAGGAAGTAGCTCCAGCTTTTGCCCAAATCTGGCATTTTCTGGGGCAGTTTCTGATGAGAAGCCACACTTGGGGCACCTTTAATCTTTTGCTTCACACTTGTTCTGTTTTCTTCTCAGCTCATGTTTGGAAATTCAGTCTACAGTTCAACAACTCTATTACCCTTTTAATGAGTGGGAATAAATAATGCAGTAGTGTGGAGAGAATTACATTCCTGACTTTTTACCAATGTTATAATTTCATTTTCAGTCTGCAGCATTGCTAAAAGAACACACAGTTTTGGCACCAGCAGCATGGGAGCTGAATGTGAGACTGAATGTGAGAGCTGAATGTGAAAGCAGTTTCAATCCTTCCATCAGCTCAAGGCTCAGAAGTGTTAGTAGTAATTAAAAACTTTTTTTTTTCCCCCCTCCTCAAAATACATTTCACACTTTGCACAGGCTGAGAAATCTCTCTCACCACGGGAACTTTCAGGTCGCTTGTTTCCTGCAAAAACAGGTACAGTTTTCTTTTGTCAGGGTAGAACAAAGGCAGAAGGAAGTGCAGGTTTCATTTCCTCCTAGGACACTGCAGTCTATTAAGTGCCAGTGAACTAATGAGCCTCTCAGACCTTATGTTGTTCTGGCTTGGATCAAGGCTTCCTTTTCTTTAACCCTTTGCAAACCAGCTCAAGTGCAGCTAAATTCCACCTTGGGAAAAATCTCTGTGGCCTCTGGAGTATCCAAACCCAACACTACACTGCTGTAGAACAGCAATAAAACCAGGAATTAAAAATACTCCTGTGGATTTTGATTTGAAGCAGGAATCGGAATTTATGCAAATGTTTTCATCTGCAATTAATTAATTCTGTGACCGAAGTAGAAGAGGTAAAAATTCCACAAAAAATATTGTTTCATGCTGAGGAATCAAAGATTTGCTATCAGAAAAAAACTGGGTGCTGATCTTGTGCAACTGCTTGCTCTCATTTAGTGTTTGTGTTAAAACTGGTTTTGCCCCAGCTTTTTGGGAAGTAATTCCAAGGATACTTGCAATTCCTAGGATAACAGTCTTCATTCAATGAGATCTGCTCTTCCATAGTAAAATGTGGAATGTGTTGTCTGTTGGGATATTAAGGATTTGATGGATAAAGGTGATTTTACAAATATATTGTCCTTTAACAACAGTGCACAGCAACTGTGACCAAAAGGATCACCAGTATCTAAAACACAGATGGTCAGATCTGCAAAAGTCATGGAATTCCAGGAATCATAGTGCAAGTGGAATTCTGTTGATGAATTAGTGCTGTTACTGTTCTTCCTGATAATCTGAAAATGACCATAAAATAACTGCTGCAAAAGTCTTTAGCTAGCAGAAAACTCAGCACAACATTAGAGATGGCTCTGCAGAGGAATGTGGGATTATTGATAAAGTGGGGTTAAAATTAAGGCATTTATAGGCAAAAGAACCATAGGATAAATTTGGGTTGGGATGGACCTTAAATCTCATCCCACTTCACCCCTGGATGGGCAGGGACACCTCCCACTGTCCCAGGCTGCTCCAAGCCCTGTCCAGCCTTGCCTGGGACACTCCCAGGGATCCAGGGGCAGCCCCAGCTGCTCTGGGCACCTGTGCCAGGGTCTCACTTCCCTCCCAGGGAAGGTTTCCTTCCTAATATCTCAACTAACCCAAATCTCTTTCCATTTGAAGCCATTTCCCCTTGTCCTGGCACTCCAGGTCCTTCTGAGTAGTCTCTCTCCATCTTTCCTGTAGCCCCTTCAGGGCTGCAGTGAGGTCACCCCAAAGTTTCTCCTCTCCAGGTGAACAATCCCAGTTCTCCCAGCCTTTCCTCCCAGCAGAGCTGCTCCATCCCTCTGCTCATCCTGGTGGCCTCTGGACTGTCTCTGCCAGGTCTAACCCTGGACCTCCTTTCCTGCCTTTCAGTGTTCAGTATTCCAGCCCACAGCCTGTTGGAAAATTTGGGCTCTCAGGGCTCTTTTCAGTGGATCTCCTGCTCCGAGTGACAAAGGCAGCAGGAGCCCATTAATAAGATTTTTAACCCACATGCTGAACTTCAGGAGTGACAACAGGGACATGAGGAGCCTTGGGATGATCCTGTGCTTTTCAGCAAGAAAGGTGGGATGTTCCCAATGCCACAGCCAGGAATCACGGAGATTTTCTGTCTCAGTTAACGTTATTTCACACACCAGCTCAGAAGGAAAACCAAACCTGTTCTTACAGATGAGGAAGCATTTCCAGAAGCATAAGGAATGAAGCACTTGAACATTTTCTGTTAACTATTCTTTCAGAGCATCTGCTTCCCGAGGTTTCTCTTCTTCCAATCCCAGTTTGTTTTCTGCTGTAACTCCTAGAATTGCTTCAATATCTCGAATTGCCATCTGTAACAGATTCCAGGAATACAAGTTATTTAATGGGCATTATAATGGAATCCAGCAGCCAGGGTGCACAGCTGGCAGTGCCTGCCTTGAACAGGTAACAGGGTTACACGGGACAGGATGCACCAATTAAATTTAATATTACTTTGGGGACACTTGGGGGAATTATTAGTAAATATGTACAAATCCCAGGTAAATAAAAATGCAATTTGTACTCCTAATTAACTAACAGGTGTTTTATTTCACATATGTTCACTCACAATGAAGAAAAGTTCTCTTTTATATTTTTGTTCAGTGGTTGCTTTTCATCCCCTCATATTGAAAAATGGGATTTTTTTTCTTGTTGTTTATTCTGTAACATGTTGAAATTTAATTATGTCTTCCCCAAAATCTGTCATTTCACACTCTATTTGAAAATCCAGTCAGGGTGGAAAGAATCTGCTATAAATTATGTGACATGACTGAAGATACAAATCTAACACAGCGTTCCCCTTTCACAAAACACAGAGCCAGGATCCTGCAAAGTTTTTATAAAGTTAAAGGTGATGCAGCTCAGCAAAAGAAGTCCCTGTGGGAAGCTGAGCAATTCTCTGGAATCCAAAATCAGCTTTGTCAGGAGGGCTTGTTCCATGTCACAGGGTTGGATCTGTGATTGCTTTCCTGGCTGCTCTGGCAGAGAGCTGGGGGAACCTCCCCAGCGTGAGCAGCCCCTGTGCTTTGTCCTCCCCCCTCCTCCAGGGATGGGGACACTCAAAGAGCAGAGAAAATTTGGGAACAAAATCCTCTTGGGAAATGGATGGTGGGGTGAGGGATGGGAATGAATGGATTAGTGTCTGCCTGCTTAGAAGAAATCAGTGTTAATAATCCAAGCAGTTATTATCAACTGAGAAATTTGTTTCTAATTTAAGATTCTTACCTTGATGGTGTCCCTTTAAAATAAATCAGGCAATTGTGACAGAACTGTGTGAGGCAGTGCCAACAGCTCCTTTGCTCTTCCAAAGGACACTCAGGAGCATTAGATTACAAATAACTTCACGCTCAAGGATGTCTCTTTTCAAAGAAAAAGTTTCAAACTTAAATTTAACTAACGGGTTCCGTGGGAGACCGACTACACTGACCCAGACACTGTAAACCACACACAGCCAGTGATAAAAAAGGAATGGTTTAGCACTTGTTTATGATCCAGCATGAGGTATTTGCAGGCCTTGTACAGAAATTAACCAGGATCGTTAGTTAATTAACACCTCACCTTAAAATTGGTCTCGCCTTGCATATTAGGTGCTGATATTTCTTGATGGATGATGAAGAGATTGCGAGCAAAGGTCAGGAGGACCCCCTGGAGATCCTCTCCAATTGTTCTGTTAATGATATCCAAACAAATGAGTTTACCAATGATTCCCTTCACATGCTTAAAAACAATCGCCCTCTCATTTGTGCCTGCCTGGTGCTGGAATTTAATGAGGATTTTCAATCTCACAAGGTGAAAATCTTCAGGGAGATATGAAAGATGAGGCTCCATTTTAACTTGTCAACAGAAAGGATTTGTGTAATAAATAATTTTTATTAATCAACTTAGCAGAAGTAAGCAGAGAGGTTTCAGCTACTCCAAGTAAAAGGTGACTGCTGAGGTAGGACTGAGGCAGCAGAACACTTGAAACACCCACATTAGTTGGGAAAAACTGTTGCTTCAGCCTAAAATTGGGAAAGACGTTTCAGCAGGATCAACATTTCTGAGATTGTTGCAGCTTTTGAGGCTTTGGTTTCCCAGTGGTACACGCAGACTCTCCACACTTTATGGAACAGGGAATTACACTGAGGAATAATGTGCCTCATTAACTGGAATCGACCACAGATCTCTGATGGAATAAAATGGGTAATTCTCAGAGATGTTTCAGGTATTTCAGTTATTTTATAAGCTCCAGCTCCTACAATCTTGAAATTATTTCCCAATTAAGGCTATGAAAATGCACTGAAAATGTGATGGCAGACAACAGGAATCCTCTTTGCTGCAAGCTGAGTTTATTTCTTCTTGTCCTACTACCAAAAAATCAGATTTTTCCTTCCTGCAGAGGCTTCTTCTGTGCTGGGAGATCGTTAGCAGATCCCATTTCTGCCCTCCCTCTCCTCTGTAGTCTTTCCATGTCAGTCATGCTCTCCAGAGCTCTAAACATTTTCATTGCCTCCCTCTCACAGAACAGCAGGATTTCTTCCAGCATCTCCCAGGATACACATTTACTTTTTTCCACAGGATCAGGACATCATTTGATTCACAGATCCTGTTCCCAAAACCTCCTTGTTCCTCATATTCATTACTGCTCTCTAAATGTAATTTCTTCCACCTGGTTCCAACCAAACCTAATTTGATTTCTCATATTGTTCCTTCAATTTGTGGAGATCATTTTGAATTCTATTCCTGCCCTCCAGAACACTTGCAGACACATCCAGCACTTGAAGAAGCTGTTTTGTTATCCAGGTCATTAATGAAATAGCTGCAGCATCAAAGGAATACAGAACAGGCTGAGAACAGAACGCTTCAGCTCCTCACTTATTACATCTTATTTTGGCAGGAAACATGGGCAAGAACAATATAAAAAGGCATTAAACCTCACCCTCCTTTGCCTGGTGGAAGTCAGGTTTTTAATAATGTTGCCTGGAAGAGTAAGCCTGTGCTAATCCATGGGAGAGATTGCTCCTGACAGGGAATGCAGCTCTCCTGAAGCCAATTCCAGCTGGTCCTGAGCCTGCAGTGCCACCAGCCCTTGGGCTCAGCACATTCCTGCCCTTCTTTTATTACTGAATTGCTTAAAACCACCCCAAAACTCTCCCAAAAGGCAAGCTTGGGAGAAGTCAGGGCACTTCTGTGAGCAGGAGGTGACAGTCAGGTGTTCTGGCTGTTCATTCCCTGCCTGGCCTTTGTCACTCCCTGCACACTCAGAGTGTCCCCAGGTGTTTGTCACTCTGGATTAGGGACAGTCCACACTTACATCATTCCCAAACTGTGTCCCAGAGTGTCCCCAGGTGTTTGTCACCCTGGATTAGGGACAGTCCACACTTACATCATTCCCAGGCTGTGTCGCTTCTGGTCT